>JAAAWM010011835.1:0-15000 GCA_036873465.1 Thinopyrum obtusiflorum
AACCACAATCATTATTCACTTGCTTTGGAACATCGATAAAAGTCGGCCTCTCTACAATAATCGCCCAGTTAGGCTGCTTGCTCGCTTTGTACGCAGCCTTGCCGTACACCTCCTAGAGCAACCCAACAAATCTCTTGATCTGCCAGAAATGACAAATAAGATGAAATCAAAAAAATGTTAACCAAAATAGTTAAGTTCAGGTACATAAAAGCGACACTTGCATAAGATCTAGCTAAACAAATACCAGAAGTTCAACTGTCAAATGATAGTCAGTTCAAGCAGTATTACCAAAATAGAGACAGAAAGATATTTTGTCAACAGGAGGCATAATGAACTTCATGTCAAACAAGAGAATATGAAAGGAGGTTCAGGCTAAGAAACACTCACGATATTCTGGCAGTCTCCATGGAAACTTCTTCGTGACATTCCCTTATTAGTGTAAGGAAGTGAATCAAGGATGTCAGTGCTCCCACGATATCTATTCAGCACATACACACCATAGTGCGCTATTGTGTCAAATGGCTTGAATAGTATCAAAAAAACTGCCAACAATGAAAGAAATGGTGAACACAAACTATAAAGTATAGGTATTGAACAACCGGGATGAACAAAAACTTCTTGACAAACTCAACAAAAATGATGTACATAAAATTGAAAAAAGCAAGAGTTATGAAAACCTAACCAGCTTTGCGTTAAGAAGATCTTCTTCCTTGCGAACAAACATTCAAAGGAGATTAGCAGATTTTTTTGCATCGAATTTTGGAACTGTTGCACCGAAAAATCATACTCCATGTAGTAGTGCATTCACAAAAACACAAATAAAACACCTCCCAAATGCCACTACACCAAAACCAGAGCAAAAAAGGAAGATAGCACTACAAAAAGAAGCAGTAGCGAAGGAATCGCTTGATCGGGTTTAGCTAATAGCCATCGATCGATCACTCGGGTTCGGTAACGCGTAGCCTGCAGTGCAATCGCTCAGGTTCAGTTAGAGCCCAACGCCTCGCTCGTGTTCAGTTAGAGCCCAACGCGTCGCACCCACGCGCGTGCGTGTATGAGAGAAACGCGCATCGCTCGGCCCCGACCACCCACCGTAACCGGGAACACCCCGGTATTTTCCTCGCCCTCGCTTATACCACAGTTTTTTCCGTCATGGACGGCCCAAAGAATGTCATGCAGCTGCGTCTCCGGTCCGCCCAGGACGAAAAGCCCATTTGCTGTCATGATTTTTTGTCATAGATGTAGGACCCCACCACATCTATGATGATACCGGGTTTTGTTACAATTATCGTCATAGAAGTGTCATAAGTATGACAGAAAAAAATTCGTTCGGCCCAAAATGTCATGGATGTGTCTTTCTTTGTAGTGACATTTCACAACACAGAAAATCCTCTCCATCTGAAACCAGCAGGCCAACCAGATCTCAATCAGAAGTTCAAGTCAATGATCATATGTTGGGGCCCAAAATTAAACAACACAAAATAAACAACAGTTCAACCATAGCCCAGAGAGAAGTTCAAGGACATATGTCGGGGAAAAAACATACAACACATTGATACTGAAAATGATGCAGTACATAGAAATTCACAAGACAAATCTTTCTTCACACCAAATACATTTGTCCTCAATATAATAAATAATAGTGCTGCAGCTATAGATACACAAATTACTAAACCATTCTTACAACCAAATCTTTACGGAATCGTTCCAATCATTATCAAACCTAAATCTTTACGAAATCAAATCTACACTGAAACTAATGCTTCGAATTCACGGGCCCAAGGACTGGATCTCGGCAGGAAGCTCTGACGCACGATTTCATTCTTCTCGCCAAAGATTAGAGTGTGCATGAACTCAGCCTTCCAGTCATCTGCGGCAGCCTGCAAACAAGAAATGAAATGATGGATTAGTAAAGGATAACTAAAACCACTGCAGGAGCATCTCAGCAAAAACACACAAGAAGAATGAAAAGATGATGAGACAAGAACAAGGACAAAACATACCTTCACATCATCAAAATCATCAACAAGTTCATTGCCATCATATGTTGAGCAGAACTTCATGGCAAAAAAACCACAATCATTATTCACTTGCTTTGGAACATCGATAAAAGTCGGCCTCTCTACAATAATCGCCCAGTTAGGCTGCTTGCTCGCTTTGTACGCGGGGGGGGGGGGGGGGGGGGGGGGGGGGGGGGGGGGGGGGGGGGGGGGGGGGGGGGGGGGGGGGGGGGGGGGGGGGGGGGGGGGGGGGGGGGGGGGGGGGGGGGGGGGGGGGGGGGGGGGGGGGGGGGGGGGGGGGGGGGGGGGGGGGGGGGGGGGGGGGGGGGGGGGGGGGGGGGGGGGGGGGGGGGGGGGGGGGGGGGGGGGGGGGGGGGGGGGGGGGGGGGGGGGGGGGGGGGGGGGGGGGGGGGGGGGGGGGGGGGGGGGGGGGGGGGGGGGGGGGGGGGGGGGGGGGGGGGGGGGGGGGGGGGGGGGGGGGGGGGGGGGGGGGGGGGGGGGGGGGGGGGGGGGGGGGGGGGGGGGGGGGGGGGGGGGGGGGGGGGGGGGGGGGGGGGGGGGGGGGGGGGGGGGGGGGGGGGGGGGGGGGGGGGGGGGGGGGGGGGGGGGGGGGGGGGGGGGGGGGGGGGGGGGGGGGGGGGGGGGGGGGGGGGGGGGGGGGGGGGGGGGGGGGGGGGGGGGGGGGGGGGGGGGGGGGGGGGGGGGGGGGGGGGGGGGGGGGGGGGGGGGGGGGGGGGGGGGGGGGGGGGGGGGGGGGGGGGGGGGGGGGGGGGGGGGGGGGGGGGGGGGGGGGGGGGGGGGGGGGGGGGGGGGGGGGGGGGGGGGGGGGGGGGGGGGGGGGGGGGGGGGGGGGGGGGGGGGGGGGGGGGGGGGGGGGGGGGGGGGGGGGGGGGGGGGGGGGGGGGGGGGGGGGGGGGGGGGGGGGGGGGGGGGGGGGGGGGGGGGGGGGGGGGGGGGGGGGGGGGGGGGGGGGGGGGGGGGGGGGGGGGGGGGGGGGGGGGGGGGGGGGGGGGGGGGGGGGGGGGGGGGGGGGGGGGGGGGGGGGGGGGGGGGGGGGGGGGGGGGGGGGGGGGGGGGGGGGGGGGGGGGGGGGGGGGGGGGGGGGGGGGGGGGGGGGGGGGGGAAATATTCTTGACGTTTCTTTATCTTTTGTCGGCATTGTACATGAACTTCTGCACGTATCCAAGCAGAACTTCACATTTGAACGCGTTGTCTTAGGCTTGCTAACCTTAGTTTATGCGGTGAAACTTTATTTTTTAAGTATATTTTTTTCCTACATCGATTTTATATACCAGAACTTCTGTAAGCTGACCTGAACTTCAAAACTGTATGATTATTTGCTGGTTGCTCTTTTATGGAATACAACACCAGCACCTCCTGCCATAATATACCAGGACTTCTGCAGTAATCTTACTTGAACTTCACAGTGTATGTTTTTCATTTTTGTTCTTGCTTGCACTCTGCATGCAATACATCACCAGCACAGCACTTCCTCTCATAATATACCAGGACTTCTGCAGTAATCTTACTTGAACTTCACAGTGTATGTTTTTCAATTTATAACTGCTTGCTCTTTCATGCAATACATCACCAGCACAGCACTTCCTCTCATAACATACCAGGACTTCTGCAGTAATATTACTTGAACTTCACAGTGTATGTTACCAGGACTTCTAGTGTATAATTTCTTTGAAAGTTCAACAATAAAAGGGGATGACATAATATTATGCACATTGACATGACATAAGTTTGCATTGTGTTAATTGACCTATTCTAACTGGGGGGGGGGGGGGGGGGGGGGGGGGGGGGGGGGGGGGGGGGGGGGGGGGGGTCCACAATATCATAAGTAATAGTGCTGCACCTATAGATACACAAATCACTAAAACATTCTTACAACCAAATCTTTACGGAATTGTTCCAATCATTATCAAACCTAAAAATCTGTACGAAATCAAATCTACAATGAAACTAATGCTTCGAATTCACGGGCCAAAGGACTGGATCTCTTTAGGGAGCTCTGAGCGCATGACTTCATTCTTCTCGCTAAAAATCAGAGTGTGCATGAACTCAGCCTTCTAGTCATCTGCAGCAGCCTGCAAACAAAGAAAATGAAACGATGGTTTAGTAACGGATATCTAAAACCACAACAGGAGCGTCTCAGCAAAAACACACAAGAAAAATTAAAGGATGATGAGACAAGAACAAACACAGAACATACTTCCACATCACCAAAATTTTCAACAATCTCATCGCCATCATATGAAGAGCAGAACTTCATGGCAAAGAAACCACAATCATTATTCTTCTGCTTCGGAACATCGATCCCCCCCCCCCCCCCCCCCCCCCCCCCCCCCCCCCCCCCCCCCCCCCCCCCCCCCCCCCCCCCCCCCCCCCCCCCCCCCCCCCCCCCCCCCCCCCCCCCCCCCCCCCCCCCCCCCCCCCCCCCCCCCCCCCCCCCCCCCCCCCCCCCCCCCCCCCCCCCCCCCTTTGTACGCAGCCTTGCCGTACTCCTCTTCGAGCAACCCAACAAATCTCTTGATCTGCCAGAAATAACAAATAAGATGAAGTAAAAAATATGTTAACCAAAATAGTTAAGTTCAGGTATATAAAAAGCGACACTTGCATAAGATCCAACTAAACAAATAGCAGAAGTTCAACTGTCAAATGATAGTCAGTTCAAGCAGTATTACCAAAACAGAGACAGAAACATATTTTGTCAACACAAGGCATAATAAACTCCGTGTCAAACAAGCAAATATGAAAGGATGTTCAGGCTAAGAAACACTCACGATATTTTGGCAGTCTCCGTGGAAACTTGTTCGTGATGTTCCCTTATTACTGTAAGGAAGTGAATCAAGGATGTCAATGCTCCCACGATATCTATTCAGCACATACACACTGTAGTGCGCCATTGTGTCAATTGGCTTGAATAGTATCAAAAGAACCTGCCAAGAATGAAAGAAACGGTGAACACAAACTATAAATCATAGGTATTGAACAACCGGGATGGACACAAACTTCTTAACAAACTCAGCAAAATGATGTACATAAAATTAAAAAAAGGAAGAGTTATGAAAACCTAACCAGCTTTGCGTTAAGAAGGTCTTCTTCCTTGCGAACAAACATTTGGAGCAGATCAACTGATTTTTTTGCAGGGGGGGGGGGGGGGGGGGGGGGGGGGGGGGGGGGGGGGGGGGGGGGGGGGGGGGGGGGGGGGGGGGGGGGGGGGGGGGGGGGGGGGGGGGGGGGGGGGGGGGGGGGGGGGGGGGGGGGGGGGGGGGGGGGGGGGGGGGGGGGGGGGGGGGGGGGGGGGGGGGGGGGGGGGGGGGGGGGGGGGGGGGGGGGGGGGGGGGGGGGGGGGGGGGGGGGGGGGGGGGGGGGGGGGGGGGGGGGGGGGGGGGGGGGGGGGGGGGGGGGGGGGGGGGGGGGGGGGGGGGGGGGGGGGGGGGGGGGGGGGGGGGGGGGGGGGGGGGGGGGGGGGGGGGGGGGGGGGGGGGGGGGGGGGGGGGGGGGGGGGGGGGGGGGGGGGGGGGGGGGGGGGGGGGGGGGGGGGGGGGGGGGGGGGGGGGGGGGGGGGGGGGGGGGGGGGGGGGGGGGGGGGGGGGGGGGGGGGGGGGGGGGGGGGGGGGGGGGGGGGGGGGGGGGGGGGGGGGGGGGGGGGGGGGGGGGGGGGGGGGGGGGGGGGGGGGGGGGGGGGGGGGGGGGGGGGGGGGGGGGGGGGGGGGGGGGGGGGGGGGGGGGGGGGGGGGGGGGGGGGGGGGGGGGGGGGGGGGGGGGGGGGGGGGGGGGGGGGGGGGGGGGGGGGGGGGGGGGGGGGGGGGGGGGGGGGGGGGGGGGGGGGGGGGGGGGGGGGGGGGGGGGGGGGGGGGGGGGGGGGGGGGGGGGGGGGGGGGGGGGGGGGGGGGGGGGGGGGGGGGGGGGGGGGGGGGGGGGGGGGGGGGGGGGGGGGGGGGGGGGGGGGGGGGGGGGGGGGGGGGGGGGGGGGGGGGGGGGGGGGGGGGGGGGGGGGGGGGGGGGGGGGGGGGGGGGGGGGGGGGGGGGGGGGGGGGGGGGGGGGGGGGGGGGGGGGGGGGGGGGGGGGGGGGGGGGGGGGGGGGGGGGGGGGGGGGGGGGGGGGGGGGGGGGGGGGGGGGGGGGGGGGGGGGGGGGGGGGGGGGGGGGGGGGGGGGGGGGGGGGGGGGGGGGGGGGGGGGGGGGGGGGGGGGGGGGGGGGGGGGGGGGGGGGGGGGGGGGGGGGGGGGGGGGGGGGGGGGGGGGGGGGGGGGGGGGGGGGGGGGGGGGGGGGGGGGGGGGGGGGGGGGGGGGGGGGGGGGGGGGGGGGGGGGGGGGGGGGGGGGGGGGGGGGGGGGGGGGGGGGGGGGGGGGGGGGGGGGGGGGGGGGGGGGGGGGGGGGGGGGGGGGGGGGGGGGGGGGGGGGGGGGGGGGGGGGGGGGGGGGGGGGGGGGGGGGGGGGGGGGGGGGGGGGGGGGGGGGGGGGGGGGGGGGGGGGGGGGGGGGGGGGGGGGGGGGGGGGGGGGGGGGGGGGGGGGGGGGGGGGGGGGGGGGGGGGGGGGGGGGGGGGGGGGGGGGGGGGGGGGGGGGGGGGGGGGGGGGGGGGGGGGGGGGGGGGGGGGGGGGGGGGGGGGGGGGGGGGGGGGGGGGGGGGGGGGGGGGGGGGGGGGGGGGGGGGGGGGGGGGGGGGGGGGGGGGGGGGGGGGGGGGGGGGGGGGGGGGGGGGGGGGGGGGGGGGGGGGGGGGGGGGGGGGGGGGGGGGGGGGGGGGGGGGGGGGGGGGGGGGGGGGGGGGGGGGGGGGGGGGGGGGGGGGGGGGGGGGGGGGGGGGGGGGGGGGGGGGGGGGGGGGGGGGGGGGGGGGGGGGGGGGGGGGGGGGGGGGGGGGGGGGGGGGGGGGGGGGGGGGGGGGGGGGGGGGGGGGGGGGGGGGGGGGGGGGGGGGGGGGGGGGGGGGGGGGGGGGGGGGGGGGGGGGGGGGGGGGGGGGGGGGGGGGGGGGGGGGGGGGGGGGGGGGGGGGGGGGGGGGGGGGGGGGGGGGGGGGGGGGGGGGGGGGGGGGGGGGGGGGGGGGGGGGGGGGGGGGGGGGGGGGGGGGGGGGGGGGGGGGGGGGGGGGGGGGGGGGGGGGGGGGGGGGGGGGGGGGGGGGGGGGGGGGGGGGGGGGGGGGACAAGTTTTAACTAAAATGGTAAGGAACAAAATAGAAAAGAAATCACTATATGGTTGACTTACACAAACCCAATACGGCAGGATGAGTTTATCCGATCCCTGGTACTTCGCACGTAGACAGTAGAGTGCACACTCAGCCACATTAGATCGAAGCATTCCACGAGGACCAAAAGATATTGCAACATCTTCAACAGAAGCTTCACACTCCTTGTTTTGGAACATAATCATTGATCTAAAACAAGCAAATAGAAAGTAAAACAAGTTCAGCAGCAGGAACTCAGGAAGTTCATAACACATGTTAGCACAGAAGTTCAGCTATATCACAACAGGCAGTACAGTACAAAAGAGGCCAGAAGTTCAGCACCAGAGAAATAAAATAAGAAGTTCAGGTACATATAGTAGAGAAGTTCAGGTATGAAACCACAGGCAATTCACAGGGGGTTCATGGATGATGTAAATATTGACCAGCTGCACTCACCTCTTGGAACGATTATTCTTAAGCCTAGTTACACTGTAATAAAAGTCATCAACCTTCTTTCGGACGACAGCAAGGTTGCTATCTGCTCACCAAAAAGAAATAGAAAATTAAGAGCAACACTCAAGCACATAGATTCACGACAGTTTCAATCAAGAGCAACATTCAAGCACAACATTCAAAACATAAGCACATCTCAGCTGCTACATCAGAAAAGATAAAACAACAGCATCATACCCATGCATTACAAACCTTCACCCACATAGAAAACAGGTTCACTTAACATTCTTTACAACCCACACGACAAACAACAAAACCAGAAGTTCAGCTTAGACCACACAGGCAGTTCACAGGGGATATCATGGACTAAACCAAACAACAAAAGGGAAGGGGATGGGGAAAGAAGAGAGAAGCATGCTCCTCTCTTCATGGATCCTTGCCTAGACCAGTGGCAGCATTGGAATGATCAACCTCCTCTCCATAGCTATCGCTTTCGGTCTCTTCATCGTCGTCTCCAGTAGACGTTGTAGCGTCGTCGGGAAGGACACCAGCAGCAGCTGGAGCAACTGGAGAATCTGAAACAAGAAAAACTTTTGGTTGTGTCTGTACAGCATCAACATCAACTGATGGCTCTGCTGCATGAGACTTCTTCGGGCTTGCAGCAGCACTACCACCAGTCTCAACAGCAGACTCAACATGATCTTTCTCCAAAATGATGTCTCCAGTTGTCTTGCCCTGCTCAGCATCAGAAACCTCAGCGCCAATGGACGACTGAGGTTCAGTCAGGTCCACCCCGTCGGAGCAGCCGGTGCCTGAGACGGACTTGTCTACAACCTTCTCTCGAGGAACACTAACATCATCATTCTGCTGCAAAAGAACAGAAAGTCATTACAAAGGGCCACATAGTGATACAATGCACAAACAAGTAAAATAAAAAAATGAGACAAATGGACAAGAAAAATGGTACCTTATTTTCACTGCCATGAACCTCATCAACTAATACACCACTAGCGGGAGCAGGTTCATGCACAGGGGCAGCCTCATGCACAGGAGCAGCTTCATGCGCAGGTAAAACATCCTCCTCAACCCTAGCACCATCATCAACAGCCTACAAAAAAAATCATGTAGAAAACAAATACCTAATCAGCAGAAGTTCACATTGCATAATCAGAGAAGGTCAGCTATCACAACTGACACATAATGGAAGTCCAAATACAGTAAACATAGCAGGTCAGATATCAAACTACTCTAAGATACAAAAGGGAACAAAAAGGGCCAGTCATCGAAGTCATGGAAGTTCAGGTGCTGTAGCACTTGAAGTTCAGGTTCTATAAATAGAGAAGGTCACCTAGGAACACTAGTGCTAAAAAGAAACAGTTTACGACACATGAAACCAATAACGGTCGCCTATGACTACAAACAGTAATAGCTGAAATCTAACATTGAACATTAGTGCAAAGAAATATCAAAAGCCAACATAAACAAACCTCTTTGGTATGCTCCATGTGGCCTCCTTCACGACCCGAACGAACAGAATCCTGCCTCTGAATCTGTCTCACAACAACACTTGCCTCATCTTCAAAAGGCTTGCAACGAGCATCCTGCATTTCCTTGAATAGCCCAACGCTAGTCTGGAGGTGGGAAGTGCTCTGACGAAGCTCTTCAAGAAATCTAGCTTCAATAGATAAGACCTCCTTCGAAGACTCAGCATCAAATCCGTGTCCGAGAGGAAGAATCCCATCAACGCGACTAAGACGCTCAACAGTTGAAGGAACACGAGCCAACTCCCCACAAATAGTTTCAAGAAGACTGTCAATCCTAACCAGCGAAACATTGGCAGCTTCAAACAAATTCTCGGAAGACACGCCACCTGCAGCACTCACACGGGCAGAAGAACCTCCTGGATCTACAGGGGGGCACCAGTATTAACATCCCGGGAGAATTCAAATCTTGGGGAGGTTCCACTCCCTAGGCCGGCAGAACGAGGCATAGTTAGAACAGGACGTTCAATAACCCTAAAGAACACAACCTCAGCCTGTGTCTTCCACTGCATACAAAAACAAAAGTCAACGCGTCAGAAAACAAATGAAGGAACATGGGAACAAAAATATACAAGACAATACCAGAAGTTCAAGTTAAACTACACAGGAAAGAATAATGCATAGAAACACTCACAGGCAGTCTCCCAAACACCCAGTTGACTGGGTCATCATCACCCTTCTTGACCAAGTCAGCCGTAGCAAGCTCAAGAAGCTTGGCCTGATCCATGAAATTGATGCGAGGGGTCCTCAGGGGGGGGGGGGGGGGGGGGGGGGGGGGGGGGGGGGGGGGGGGGGGGGGGGGGGGGGGGGGGGGGGGGGGGGGGGGGGGGGGGGGGGGGGGGGGGGGGGGGGGGGGGGGGGGGGGGGGGGGGGGGGGGGGGGGGGGGGGGGGGGGGGGGGGGGGGGGGGGGGGGGGGGGGGGGGGGGGGGGGGGGGGGGGGGGGGGGGGGGGGGGGGGGGGGGGGGGGGGGGGGGGGGGGGGGGGGGGGGGGGGGGGGGGGGGGGGGGGGGGGGGGGGGGGGGGGGGGGGGGGGGGGGGGGGGGGGGGGGGGGGGGGGGGGGGGGGGGGGGGGGGGGGGGGGGGGGGGGGGGGGGGGGGGGGGGGGGGGGGGGGGGGGGGGGGGGGGGGGGGGGGGGGGGGGGGGGGGGGGGGGGGGGGGGGGGGGGGGGGGGGGGGGGGGGGGGGGGGGGGGGGGGGGGGGGGGGGGGGGGGGGGGGGGGGGGGGGGGGGGGGGGGGGGGGGGGGGGGGGGGGGGGGGGGGGGGGGGGGGGGGGGGGGGGGGGGGGGGGGGGGGGGGGGGGGGGGGGGGGGGGGGGGGGGGGGGGGGGGGGGGGGGGGGGGGGGGGGGGGGGGGGGGGGGGGGGGGGGGGGGGGGGGGGGGGGGGGGGGGGGGGGGGGGGGGGGGGGGGGGGGGGGGGGGGGGGGGGGGGGGGGGGGGGGGGGGGGGGGGGGGGGGGGGGGGGGGGGGGGGGGGGGGGGGGGGGGGGGGGGGGGGGGGGGGGGGGGGGGGGGGGGGGGGGGGGGGGGGGGGGGGGGGGGGGGGGGGGGGGGGGGGGGGGGGGGGGGGGGGGGGGGGGGGGGGGGGGGGGGGGGGGGGGGGGGGGGGGGGGGGGGGGGGGGGGGGGGGGGGGGGGGGGGGGGGGGGGGGGGGGGGGGGGGGGGGGGGGGGGGGGGGGGGGGGGGGGGGGGGGGGGGGGGGGGGGGGGGGGGGGGGGGGGGGGGGGGGGGGGGGGGGGGGGGGGGGGGGGGGGGGGGGGGGGGGGGGGGGGGGGGGGGGGGGGGGGGGGGGGGGGGGGGGGGGGGGGGGGGGGGGGGGGGGGGGGGGGGGGGGGGGGGGGGGGGGGGGGGGGGGGGGGGGGGGGGGGGGGGGGGGGGGGGGGGGGGGGGGGGGGGGGGGGGGGGGGGGGGGGGGGGGGGGGGGGGGGGGGGGGGGGGGGGGGGGGGGGGGGGGGGGGGGGGGGGGGGGGGGGGGGGGGGGGGGGGGGGGGGGGGGGGGGGGGGGGGGGGGGGGGGGGGGGGGGGGGGGGGGGGGGGGGGGGGGGGGGGGGGGGGGGGGGGGGGGGGGGGGGGGGGGGGGGGGGGGGGGGGGGGGGGGGGGGGGGGGGGGGGGGGGGGGGGGGGGGGGGGGGGGGGGGGGGGGGGGGGGGGGGGGGGGGGGGGGGGGGGGGGGGGGGGGGGGGGGGGGGGGGGGGGGGGGGGGGGGGGGGGGGGGGGGGGGGGGGGGGGGGGGGGGGGGGGGGGGGGGGGGGGGGGGGGGGGGGGGGGGGGGGGGGGGGGGGGGGGGGGGGGGGGGGGGGGGGGGGGGGGGGGGGGGGGGGGGGGGGGGGGGGGGGGGGGGGGGGGGGGGGGGGGGGGGGGGGGGGGGGGGGGGGGGGGGGGGGGGGGGGGGGGGGGGGGGGGGGGGGGGGGGGGGGGGGGGGGGGGGGGGGGGGGGGGGGGGGGGGGGGGGGGGGGGGGGGGGGGGGGGGGGGGGGGGGGGGGGGGGGGGGGGGGGGGGGGGGGGGGGGGGGGGGGGGGGGGGGGGGGGGGGGGGGGGGGGGGGGGGGGGGGGGGGGGGGGGGGGGGGGGGGGGGGGGGGGGGGGGGGGGGGGGGGGGGGGGGGGGGGGGGGGGGGGGGGGGGGGGGGGGGGGGGGGGGGGGGGGGGGGGGGGGGGGGGGGGGGGGGGGGGGGGGGGGGGGGGGGGGGGGGGGGGGGGGGGGGGGGGGGGGGGGGGGGGGGGGGGGGGGGGGGGGGGGGGGGGGGGGGGGGGGGGGGGGGGGGGGGGGGGGGGGGGGGGGGGGGGGGGGGGGGGGGGGGGGGGGGGGGGGGGGGGGGGGGGGGGGGGGGGGGGGGGGGGGGGGGGGGGGGGGGGGGGGGGGGGGGGGGGGGGGGGGGGGGGGGGGGGGGGGGGGGGGGGGGGGGGGGGGGGGGGGGGGGGGGGGGGGGGGGGGGGGGGGGGGGGGGGGGGGGGGGGGGGGGGGGGGGGGGGGGGGGGGGGGGGGGGGGGGGGGGGGGGGGGGGGGGGGGGGGGGGGGGGGGGGGGGGGGGGGGGGGGGGGGGGGGGGGGGGGGGGGGGGGGGGGGGGGGGGGGGGGGGGGGGGGGGGGGGGGGGGGGGGGGGGGGGGGGGGGGGGGGGGGGGGGGGGGGGGGGGGGGGGGGGGGGGGGGGGGGGGGGGGGGGGGGGGGGGGGGGGGGGGGGGGGGGGGGGGGGGGGGGGGGGGGGGGGGGGGGGGGGGGGGGGGGGGGGGGGGGGGGGGGGGGGGGGGGGGGGGGGGGGGGGGGGGGGGGGGGGGGGGGGGGGGGGGGGGGGGGGGGGGGGGGGGGGGGGGGGGGGGGGGGGGGGGGGGGGGGGGGGGGGGGGGGGGGGGGGGGGGGGGGGGGGGGGGGGGGGGGGGGGGGGGGGGGGGGGGGGGGGGGGGGGGGGGGGGGGGGGGGGGGGGGGGGGGGGGGGGGGGGGGGGGGGGGGGGGGGGGGGGGGGGGGGGGGGGGGGGGGGGGGGGGGGGGGGGGGGGGGGGGGGGGGGGGGGGGGGGGGGGGGGGGGGGGGGGGGGGGGGGGGGGGGGGGGGGGGGGGGGGGGGGGGGGGGGGGGGGGGGGGGGGGGGGGGGGGGGGGGGGGGGGGGGGGGGGGGGGGGGGGGGGGGGGGGGGGGGGGGGGGGGGGGGGGGGGGGGGGGGGGGGGGGGGGGGGGGGGGGGGGGGGGGGGGGGGGGGGGGGGGGGGGGGGGGGGGGGGGGGGGGGGGGGGGGGGGGGGGGGGGGGGGGGGGGGGGGGGGCAGGGGGGCACCAGTATTGACATCCCGGGAGAATTCAAATCTTGGGGAAGTTCAACTCCCTAGGTCGGTGGCACGAGGCATAGTAAGAACAGGACGTTCGATACGCCTAAAGAACACAACCTCAACCTGTGTCTTCCACTGCATACAAATCAAAAGTCAACGCGTTAGAAAACAAATGAAGGAACATGGAAACAAAAATATAGAAGACAGTATCAGAAGTTCAAGTTAAGGTACATAGGAAAGAATGATGCATAGAAACGCTCACAAGCAGTTTCCCAAACACCCAGTTGGCTGGGTCATCATCACCCTTCTTAACCAAATCAGCCGCAGCAAGCTCAAGAAGCTTGGCCTGATCTAAGAAATTAATGCGAGGGGTCCTCAAGTCAGAATTAGGCATCTTGCCAATGATAAGGCAGTCCAGATACATAAGAAGAGGCACGATGGCACAACCTGTGACAGCTTTTCCTCTGCTAGTCCCTTGCAGATACCTAATAACAGCCCTTCGTATATCATCAACAACCAATTGGCAATAGTCCATATTTTCCATATCTCCAAAGACAAGATTCTCAGCCATTGCTGCCTCCCTGGACACTCGTGTAGACGTACCAGGAACAACAACCTTCATGAAAAGAATCAGGTAAAACACCTACAGAGCCAGATCATCCTTTGTCTCATCCTTCACAAGTTCACCAAGGATATTCCGCAGATCCTTTGTCTTGATGTCGTCACTCCTAGCGTAGCCAAGTTTGGCCTTCAGCCTCATAACAACATCATCAAACCCATCATCCGAGGGCCTAGGAGGGGTACGATCACCTTGAGGGAATCCAAAAAGATGGTGAATAACATCACTTGTAATACGCAGAACCTTGTTTGCCTCACCCATGTCCAGAATCATAGTTGAAGGGTCAATCCTCGTGTAGATGTTGGCCATCAAAGGATGAGAAATGTTGGAATCAACCTTCAAGTCAAACACACAACCAAAACCATCCTTGATAACCCTAGCCTTGTGCCTAAGATGTAGCATTTTCGCGCACGTCTTGACCTCTTTCAGTGATGGCCATCTTGTTAAAACATTTCGCCTCATCTCCTCCTTCATCACCTTCTTCAGCTGCTTTGCCTCCTCTCTTCCTCCTCTCAGGCCACTCCACAATCTGATACTGCAAAAAATACAATGACAAGGAAAAAAGGTAGAACAATGAGATAGACAAACTACACCAAACTTCCACTAATGCCTACATAGGCAGTACATTTCAGAAGTCCAACTATGTCTACATAGGCAGTACAACCATGTATGACCAGAAGTTAAGATGCTTTCAAAATGTTAGAAATTTACACAACAGAAGTTCAACCATGTACACCAAGGCATTAAAAAACATGTATACCAACAAGTTAAGCTAATTTCTTCATGTATATATCCAGAAGTTCACCTATGTACACAAAGGCAGTAATACCATATAAGCCAAGCAGTTCAGCTAATTTATTCGTCTATATGAAGCAGAAGGTTAGCTATGTACACCAAGGCAGTGCTACAAACACAAATCTACAAATGTTCTCAAAAGCAGTAAACATGAGAGATTCATACCTAATTAGCATCATCATCATCATCGTTGTCATCCTCGTCATCAGCGTTGAAATCAGCATCATCCTTGTCCTCTGGATTAACACAAGAACGCTTCTTGCCACCCTTGTTAACCTTTGCAGGTGCAACCTTGCGCTTAACACCGCATTTCCTGCCCTTACCAGATGCACCATCACCAAGCGGAGAAGGTGTAGGTGCCACAGTGGCAAGCACACGAGGACTATGACGTGGCATACCATCGAGGGCTAGCCCTTCCTCTTTAGCAAGTTCTGCAGCCCTTGAAACACGTGGGCTCCTTCGAGGAGTAACTTCACCAACTAAATGCTTCCTCGCCGCGGTCTTCTTGATTTTCTTCTTCACAGGGACAACCATGCCATCAGTGCCACATGACACGTCTTCCTCAGCAACAGAACAATGCCCAACCATGAGACCAGCAACATCAACAGATTCAGGAACATCAGAACCTTTCTGAAGGCGGGCCGCCATCTTCTTCT
>JAAAWM010011835.1:17500-22500 GCA_036873465.1 Thinopyrum obtusiflorum
GTCGCCCTTTGTAATAACTTTCTGTTCTTGCTGCAGAATGATGATGCTAGTGTTCCTCCAGAGAAGGTTGCAGACAAGTCCGTGTCAGGCACCGGCTGCTCCGACGGGGTGGACCCAACTAAACCTCAGTCGTCAATTGGCGCTGAGGTTTCTGATGCTGAGCAGGGCAAGACAGCTGGAGATATCATTTTGGAGAAAGATCCCGTCGAGGCTGCTGTTGAGACTGGTGGTAGTGCTGCTGCAGGCCCGGAGAAGTCTCCTGCAGCAGAGCCATCATTTGCTGTTGATGCTGGTTCTCCAGCTCTTCCTAGTGCAGGAGAACCAACAGTTTTTGTTGTTTCAGATTCTCCAGCTGCTCCAGCTGCTGCTGGTGTCCTTCCCGACGACCCTGCAATGTCTACTAGAGATGATGATGAAGAGACTGAAAGCGATAGCTATGGAGAGGAGGTTGATCATTCCAGTGCTGCCACTGGTCTAGGCAAGAATCCATAAAGAGAGAAGCATGCTTCTCTCTTCTTTCCCCATCCCCGTCCCTTTTGTTGTTTGCTTTTGTCCATGATATCCCTGTGAACTGCCTGTGTGGTGCAAGTTGAACTTCTGGTTTGTGCTTTGTCATGTGGTTTGTAAAGGGGGGGGGGGGGGGGGGGGGGGGGGGGGGGGGGGGGGGGGGGGGGGGGGGGGGGGGGGGGGGGGGGGGGGGGGGGGGGGGGGGGGGGGGGGGGGGGGGGGGGGGGGGGGGGGGGGGGGGGGGGGGGGGGGGGGGGGGGGGGGGGGGGGGGGGGGGGGGGGGGGGGGGGGGGGGGGGGGGGGGGGGGGGGGGGGGGGGGGGGGGGGGGGGGGGGGGGGGGGGGGGGGGGGGGGGGGGGGGGGGGGGGGGGGGGGGGGGGGGGGGGGGGGGGGGGGGGGGGGGGGGGGGGGGGGGGGGGGGGGGGGGGGGGGGGGGGGGGGGGGGGGGGGGGGGGGGGGGGGGGGGGGGGGGGGGGGGGGGGGGGGGGGGGGGGGGGGGGGGGGGGGGGGGGGGGGGGGGGGGGGGGGGGGGGGGGGGGGGGGGGGGGGGGGGGGGGGGGGGGGGGGGGGGGGGGGGGGGGGGGGGGGGGGGGGGGGGGGGGGGGGGGGGGGGGGGGGGGGGGGGGGGGGGGGGGGGGGGGGGGGGGGGGGGGGGGGGGGGGGGGGGGGGGGGGGGGGGGGGGGGGGGGGGGGGGGGGGGGGGGGGGGGGGGGGGGGGGGGGGGGGGGGGGGGGGGGGGGGGGGGGGGGGGGGGGGGGGGGGGGGGGGGGGGGGGGGGGGGGGGGGGGGGGGGGGGGGGGGGGGGGGGGGGGGGGGGGGGGGGGGGGGGGGGGGGGGGGGGGGGGGGGGGGGGGGGGGGGGGGGGGGGGGGGGGGGGGGGGGGGGGGGGGGGGGGGGGGGGGGGGGGGGGGGGGGGGGGGGGGGGGGGGGGGGGGGGGGGGGGGGGGGGGGGGGGGGGGGGGGGGGGGGGGGGGGGGGGGGGGGGGGGGGGGGGGGGGGGGGGGGGGGGGGGGGGGGGGGGGGGGGGGGGGGGGGGGGGGGGGGGGGGGGGGGGGGGGGGGGGGGGGGGGGGGGGGGGGGGGGGGGGGGGGGGGGGGGGGGGGGGGGGGGGGGGGGGGGGGGGGGGGGGGGGGGGGGGGGGGGGGGGGGGGGGGGGGGGGGGGGGGGGGGGGGGGGGGGGGGGGGGGGGGGGGGGGGGGGGGGGGGGGGGGGGGGGGGGGGGGGGGGGGGGGGGGGGGGGGGGGGGGGGGGGGGGGGGGGGGGGGGGGGGGGGGGGGGGGGGGGGGGGGGGGGGGGGGGGGGGGGGGGGGGGGGGGGGGGGGGGGGGGGGGGGGGGGGGGGGGGGGGGGGGGGGGGGGGGGGGGGGGGGGGGGGGGGGGGGGGGGGGGGGGGGGGGGGGGGGGGGGGGGGGGGGGGGGGGGGGGGGGGGGGGGGGGGGGGGGGGGGGGGGGGGGGGGGGGGGGGGGGGGGGGGGGGGGGGGGGGGGGGGGGGGGGGGGGGGGGGGGGGGGGGGGGGGGGGGGGGGGGGGGGGGGGGGGGGGGGGGGGGGGGGGGGGGGGGGGGGGGGGGGGGGGGGGGGGGGGGGGGGGGGGGGGGGGGGGGGGGGGGGGGGGGGGGGGGGGGGGGGGGGGGGGGGGGGGGGGGGGGGGGGGGGGGGGGGGGGGGGGGGGGGGGGGGGGGGGGGGGGGGGGGGGGGGGGGGGGGGGGGGGGGGGGGGGGGGGGGGGGGGGGGGGGGGGGGGGGGGGGGGGGGGGGGGGGGGGGGGGGGGGGGGGGGGGGGGGGGGGGGGGGGGGGGGGGGGGGGGGGGGGGGGGGGGGGGGGGGGGGGGGGGGGGGGGGGGGGGGGGGGGGGGGGGGGGGGGGGGGGGGGGGGGGGGGGGGGGGGGGGGGGGGGGGGGGGGGGGGGGGGGGGGGGGGGGGGGGGGGGGGGGGGGGGGGGGGGGGGGGGGGGGGGGGGGGGGGGGGGGGGGGGGGGGGGGGGGGGGGGGGGGGGGGGGGGGGGGGGGGGGGGGGGGGGGGGGGGGGGGGGGGGGGGGGGGGGGGGGGGGGGGGGGGGGGGGGGGGGGGGGGGGGGGGGGGGGGGGGGGGGGGGGGGGGGGGGGGGGGGGGGGGGGGGGGGGGGGGGGGGGGGGGGGGGGGGGGGGGGGGGGGGGGGGGGGGGGGGGGGGGGGGGGGGGGGGGGGGGGGGGGGGGGGGGGGGGGGGGGGGGGGGGGGGGGGGGGGGGGGGGGGGGGGGGGGGGGGGGGGGGGGGGGGGGGGGGGGGGGGGGGGGGGGGGGGGGGGGGGGGGGGGGGGGGGGGGGGGGGGGGGGGGGGGGGGGGGGGGGGGGGGGGGGGGGGGGGGGGGGGGGGGGGGGGGGGGGGGGGGGGGGGGGGGGGGGGGGGGGGGGGGGGGGGGGGGGGGGGGGGGGGGGGGGGGGGGGGGGGGGGGGGGGGGGGGGGGGGGGGGGGGGGGGGGGGGGGGGGGGGGGGGGGGGGGGGGGGGGGGGGGGGGGGGGGGGGGGGGGGGGGGGGGGGGGGGGGGGGGGGGGGGGGGGGGGGGGGGGGGGGGGGGGGGGGGGGGGGGGGGGGGGGGGGGGGGGGGGGGGGGGGGGGGGGGGGGGGGGGGGGGGGGGGGGGGGGGGGGGGGGGGGGGGGGGGGGGGGGGGGGGGGGGGGGGGGGGGGGGGGGGGGGGGGGGGGGGGGGGGGGGGGGGGGGGGGGGGGGGGGGGGGGGGGGGGGGGGGGGGGGGGGGGGGGGGGGGGGGGGGGGGGGGGGGGGGGGGGGGGGGGGGGGGGGGGGGGGGGGGGGGGGGGGGGGGGGGGGGGGGGGGGGGGGGGGGGGGGGGGGGGGGGGGGGGGGGGGGGGGGGGGGGGGGGGGGGGGGGGGGGGGGGGGGGGGGGGGGGGGGGGGGGGGGGGGGGGGGGGGGGGGGGGGGGGGGGGGGGGGGGGGGGGGGGGGGGGGGGGGGGGGGGGGGGGGGGGGGGGGGGGGGGGGGGGGGGGGGGGGGGGGGGGGGGGGGGGGGGGGGGGGGGGGGGGGGGGGGGGGGGGGGGGGGGGGGGGGGGGGGGGGGGGGGGGGGGGGGGGGGGGGGGGGGGGGGGGGGGGGGGGGGGGGGGGGGGGGGGGGGGGGGGGGGGGGGGGGGGGGGGGGGGGGGGGGGGGGGGGGGGGGGGGGGGGGGGGGGGGGGGGGGGGGGGGGGGGGGGGGGGGGGGGGGGGGGGGGGGGGGGGGGGGGGGGGGGGGGGGGGGGGGGGGGGGGGGGGGGGGGGGGGGGGGGGGGGGGGGGGGGGGGGGGGGGGGGGGGGGGGGGGGGGGGGGGGGGGGGGGGGGGGGGGGGGGGGGGGGGGGGGGGGGGGGGGGGGGGGGGGGGGGGGGGGGGGGGGGGGGGGGGGGGGGGGGGGGGGGGGGGGGGGGGGGGGGGGGGGGGGGGGGGGGGGGGGGGGGGGGGGGGGGGGGGGGGGGGGGGGGGGGGGGGGGGGGGGGGGGGGGGGGGGGGGGGGGGGGGGGGGGGGGGGGGGGGGGGGGGGGGGGGGGGGGGGGGGGGGGGGGGGGGGGGGGGGGGGGGGGGGGGGGGGGGGGGGGGGGGGGGGGGGGGGGGGGGGGGGGGGGGGGGGGGGGGGGGGGGGGGGGGGGGGGGGGGGGGGGGGGGGGGGGGGGGGGGGGGGGGGGGGGGGGGGGGGGGGGGGGGGGGGGGGGGGGGGGGGGGGGGGGGGGGGGGGGGGGGGGGGGGGGGGGGGGGGGGGGGGGGGGGGGGGGGGGGGGGGGGGGGGGGGGGGGGGGGCAGGGGGGCACCAGTATTGACATCCCGGGAGAATTCAAATCTTGGGGAAGTTCAACTCCCTAGGTCGGTGGCACGAGGCATAGTAAGAACAGGACGTTCGATACGCCTAAAGAACACAACCTCAACCTGTGTCTTCCACTGCATACAAATCAAAAGTCAACGCGTTAGAAAACAAATGAAGGAACATGGAAACAAAAATATAGAAGACAGTATCAGAAGTTCAAGTTAAGGTACATAGGAAAGAATGATGCATAGAAACGCTCACAAGCAGTTTCCCAAACACCCAGTTGGCTGGGTCATCATCACCCTTCTTAACCAAATCAGCCGCAGCAAGCTCAAGAAGCTTGGCCTGATCTAAGAAATTAATGCGAGGGGTCCTCAAGTCAGAATTAGGCATCTTGCCAATGATAAGGCAGTCCAGATACATAAGAAGAGGCACGATGGCACAACCTGTGACAGCTTTTCCTCTGCTAGTCCCTTGCAGATACCTAATAACAGCCCTTCGTATATCATCAACAACCAATTGGCAATAGTCCATATTTTCCATATCTCCAAAGACAAGATTCTCAGCCATTGCTGCCTCCCTGGACACTCGTGTAGACGTACCAGGAACAACAACCTTCATGAAAAGAATCAGGTAAAACACCTACAGAGCCAGATCATCCTTTGTCTCATCCTTCACAAGTTCACCAAGGATATTCCGCAGATCCTTTGTCTTGATGTCGTCACTCC
>JAAAWM010011835.1:27500-110738 GCA_036873465.1 Thinopyrum obtusiflorum
GGGGGGGGGGGGGGGGGGGGGGGGGGGGGGGGGGGGGGGGGGGGGGGGGGGGGGGGGGGGGGGGGGGGGGGGGGGGGGGGGGGGGGGGGGGGGGGGGGGGGGGGGGGGGGGGGGGGGGGGGGGGGGGGGGGGGGGGGGGGGGGGGGGGGGGGGGGGGGGGGGGGGGGGGGGGGGGGGGGGGGGGGGGGGGGGGGGGGGGGGGGGGGGGGGGGGGGGGGGGGGGGGGGGGGGGGGGGGGGGGGGGGGGGGGGGGGGGGGGGGGGGGGGGGGGGGGGGGGGGGGGGGGGGGGGGGGGGGGGGGGGGGGGGGGGGGGGGGGGGGGGGGGGGGGGGGGGGGGGGGGGGGGGGGGGGGGGGGGGGGGGGGGGGGGGGGGGGGGGGGGGGGGGGGGGGGGGGGGGGGGGGGGGGGGGGGGGGGGGGGGGGGGGGGGGGGGGGGGGGGGGGGGGGGGGGGGGGGGGGGGGGGGGGGGGGGGGGGGGGGGGGGGGGGGGGGGGGGGGGGGGGGGGGGGGGGGGGGGGGGGGGGGGGGGGGGGGGGGGGGGGGGGGGGGGGGGGGGGGGGGGGGGGGGGGGGGGGGGGGGGGGGGGGGGGGGGGGGGGGGGGGGGGGGGGGGGGGGGGGGGGGGGGGGGGGGGGGGGGGGGGGGGGGGGGGGGGGGGGGGGGGGGGGGGGGGGGGGGGGGGGGGGGGGGGGGGGGGGGGGGGGGGGGGGGGGGGGGGGGGGGGGGGGGGGGGGGGGGGGGGGGGGGGGGGGGGGGGGGGGGGGGGGGGGGGGGGGGGGGGGGGGGGGGGGGGGGGGGGGGGGGGGGGGGGGGGGGGGGGGGGGGGGGGGGGGGGGGGGGGGGGGGGGGGGGGGGGGGGGGGGGGGGGGGGGGGGGGGGGGGGGGGGGGGGGGGGGGGGGGGGGGGGGGGGGGGGGGGGGGGGGGGGGGGGGGGGGGGGGGGGGGGGGGGGGGGGGGGGGGGGGGGGGGGGGGGGGGGGGGGGGGGGGGGGGGGGGGGGGGGGGGGGGGGGGGGGGGGGGGGGGGGGGGGGGGGGGGGGGGGGGGGGGGGGGGGGGGGGGGGGGGGGGGGGGGGGGGGGGGGGGGGGGGGGGGGGGGGGGGGGGGGGGGGGGGGGGGGGGGGGGGGGGGGGGGGGGGGGGGGGGGGGGGGGGGGGGGGGGGGGGGGGGGGGGGGGGGGGGGGGGGGGGGGGGGGGGGGGGGGGGGGGGGGGGGGGGGGGGGGGGGGGGGGGGGGGGGGGGGGGGGGGGGGGGGGGGGGGGGGGGGGGGGGGGGGGGGGGGGGGGGGGGGGGGGGGGGGGGGGGGGGGGGGGGGGGGGGGGGGGGGGGGGGGGGGGGGGGGGGGGGGGGGGGGGGGGGGGGGGGGGGGGGGGGGGGGGGGGGGGGGGGGGGGGGGGGGGGGGGGGGGGGGGGGGGGGGGGGGGGGGGGGGGGGGGGGGGGGGGGGGGGGGGGGGGGGGGGGGGGGGGGGGGGGGGGGGGGGGGGGGGGGGGGGGGGGGGGGGGGGGGGGGGGGGGGGGGGGGGGGGGGGGGGGGGGGGGGGGGGGGGGGGGGGGGGGGGGGGGGGGGGGGGGGGGGGGGGGGGGGGGGGGGGGGGGGGGGGGGGGGGGGGGGGGGGGGGGGGGGGGGGGGGGGGGGGGGGGGGGGGGGGGGGGGGGGTTATGTTGGCTTTTGATATTTCTTTGCACTAATGTTCATTGTTAGCTTTCAGTAATTACTGTTTTTAGTCATAGGTGACCCTTATTGATTTCATGTGTCCTAAACTTTTTATTTTTAGTACTAGTGTTTCCTAGTTGACCTTCTCTGTTTATAGTACCTGAACTTCAAGGGCTACAGCACCTGAACTTCTATGATTTCCATAACTGGCCCTTTTTGTTCCCTTTTGTATTAGAGTAGTTTGATATCTAACCTGCTGTGTTTACTGTATTTGGACTTCCATTATGTTTCAGTTGTCATAGCTGACCTTCTTTGATTATGTAATGTGAACTTCTGTTAATTAGGTATTTGTGTTCTGCATGATTTTTTTGTAGGCTGTTGATGATGGTGCTAGGGTTGAGGAGGATGTTTTACCTGTGCATGAACCTGCTCCTGTGCATGAACCTGCCCCTGTGCATGAACCTGCTCCCGCGAGTGATGTATTAGTTGATGAGGTTCATGGCAGTGAAAATAAAGTACCATTTTTCTTGTCCATTTGTCTCATTTTTTATTTTACTTGTTTGTGCATTTTATCACTATGTGCCCCTTTGTAATGACTTTCTGCTCTTGCTACAGAATGATGATGCTAGTGTTCTTCAGAGAAGGTTGCAGACAAGTCCGTGTCAGGCACCGGCTGCTCCGACGGGGTGGACCCAACTGAACCTCAGTCGTCCATTGGCGCTGAGGTTTTTGATGCTGAGCAAGGCAAGACAGCTGAGGTTTCTGATGCTGAGCAGGGCAAGACAGCTGGAGATATCAGTTTGGAGAAAGATCCCGTCGAGGCTGCTGTTGAGACTAGTGGTAGTGCTGCTGCAGGCCCGGAGAAGTCTCCTGCAGCACAGCCATCAGCTGCTGTTGATGCTGGTTCTCCAGCTCTTCCTAGTGCAGCACAACCAACAGTTTTTGTTGTTTCAGATTCTCCAGCTGCTCCAGCTGCTACTGGTGTCCTTCCCGACGACGCTGCAATGTCTACTGGAGATGACGATGAAGAGACTGAAAGCGATAGCTTTGAAGAGGAGGTTGATCATTCCAGTGCTGCCACTGGTCTAGGCAAGAATCCATAAAGAGAGGAGCATGCTTCTCTCTTCTTTCCCCATCCCCGTCCCTTTTCTTGTTGGTTTTGTTCATGATATCCCTGTGAACTGTCTGTGTGGTGCAAGTTGAACTTCTGGTTTGTGCTTTGTCATGTGGTTTGTAAAGGGGGGGGGGGGGGGGGGGGGGGGGGGGGGGGGGGGGGGGGGGGGGGGGGGGGGGGGGGGGGGGGGGGGGGGGGGGGGGGGGGGGGGGGGGGGGGGGGGGGGGGGGGGGGGGGGGGGGGGGGGGGGGGGGGGGGGGGGGGGGGGGGGGGGGGGGGGGGGGGGGGGGGGGGGGGGGGGGGGGGGGGGGGGGGGGGGGGGGGGGGGGGGGGGGGGGGGGGGGGGGGGGGGGGGGGGGGGGGGGGGGGGGGGGGGGGGGGGGGGGGGGGGGGGGGGGGGGGGGGGGGGGGGGGGGGGGGGGGGGGGGGGGGGGGGGGGGGGGGGGGGGGGGGGGGGGGGGGGGGGGGGGGGGGGGGGGGGGGGGGGGGGGGGGGGGGGGGGGGGGGGGGGGGGGGGGGGGGGGGGGGGGGGGGGGGGGGGGGGGGGGGGGGGGGGGGGGGGGGGGGGGGGGGGGGGGGGGGGGGGGGGGGGGGGGGGGGGGGGGGGGGGGGGGGGGGGGGGGGGGGGGGGGGGGGGGGGGGGGGGGGGGGGGGGGGGGGGGGGGGGGGGGGGGGGGGGGGGGGGGGGGGGGGGGGGGGGGGGGGGGGGGGGGGGGGGGGGGGGGGGGGGGGGGGGGGGGGGGGGGGGGGGGGGGGGGGGGGGGGGGGGGGGGGGGGGGGGGGGGGGGGGGGGGGGGGGGGGGGGGGGGGGGGGGGGGGGGGGGGGGGGGGGGGGGGGGGGGGGGGGGGGGGGGGGGGGGGGGGGGGGGGGGGGGGGGGGGGGGGGGGGGGGGGGGGGGGGGGGGGGGGGGGGGGGGGGGGGGGGGGGGGGGGGGGGGGGGGGGGGGGGGGGGGGGGGGGGGGGGGGGGGGGGGGGGGGGGGGGGGGGGGGGGGGGGGGGGGGGGGGGGGGGGGGGGGGGGGGGGGGGGGGGGGGGGGGGGGGGGGGGGGGGGGGGGGGGGGGGGGGGGGGGGGGGGGGGGGGGGGGGGGGGGGGGGGGGGGGGGGGGGGGGGGGGGGGGGGGGGGGGGGGGGGGGGGGGGGGGGGGGGGGGGGGGGGGGGGGGGGGGGGGGGGGGGGGGGGGGGGGGATCATTCTTAAGCCTAGTTACACTGAAATAAAAGTCATCAACCTTCTTTCGGACGACAGCAAGGTCGCTATCTGCTCAGCAAAAGAAATAGAAATTAAGAGCAACATTCAAGCACATAGATTCACGACAGTTTAATTAATAGCAACATTCAAGCACAACATTCAAACACAAGCACATCTTAGCTGCTACACCAGAAAACGTCACAACCCAAGCATTACAAACCTTCCCCCACATAGAAACAGGTTCACTTAACTTTTTTTACAAACCACATGACAAAGCACAAACCAGAAGTTCAACTTGCACCACACAGGCAGTTCACAGGGATATCATGGACAAAAACAAACAACAAAAGGGACGGGGATGGGGAAAGAAGAGAGAAGCATGCTCCTATCTTTATGGATTCTTGCCTAGACCAGTGGCATCACTGGAATGATCAACCTCCTCTCCATAGCTATCGCTTTTAGTCTCTTCATCGTCATCTCCAGTAGACATTGCAGCGTCGTCGGGAAGGACACCAGCAGCAGCTGGAGCAGCTGGAGAATCTGAAACAACAAAAACCGTTGGTTGTGTTTGAACAGCATCAACAGCAACTGATGGCTCTGCTGCAGGAGACTTCTCGGGCCTGCAGCAGCACTACCACCAGTCTCAACAGCAGCCTCAACGGGATCTTTTTCCAAAATGATATCTCCATCTGTCTTGCCCTGCTCAGCATCAGAAACCTCAGCTGTCTTGCCCTGCTCAGCATCAGAAACCTCAGCGCCAATGGATGACTGAGGTTCAATCGGGTCCACCCCATCGGAGCAGCCGGTGCCTGACACGGACTTGTCTGCAACCTTCTCTAGAGGAACACTAGCATCATCATTCTGCAGCAAGAACAGAAAGTCATTACAAAGGGCCACATAGTGATAACATGCACAAACAAGTAAAATAAAAAAATGAGACAAATGGACAAGAAAAATGGTACCTTATTTTCACTGCCATGAACGTCATCAACTAATACATCACTAGCGGGAGCAGGTTCATGCACAGGGGCAACTTCATGCACAGGAGCAGCTTCATGCATAGGTAAAACATCCTCCTCAACCCTAGCACCATCATCAACAGCCTACAAAAAAATCATGTAGAAAACAAATACCTAATCAGCAGAAGTTCACATTACATAATCAGAGAAGGTCAGCTATGACAACTGACACATAATGGAAGTCCAAATACAGTAAACATAGCAGGTCAGATATCAAACTACTCTAAATACAAAAGGGAACAAAAATGGCCAGTCATAGAAGTTCAGGTGCTATAGCACTTGAAGTTCAGGTTCTATAAATAGAGAAGGTCACCTAGGAAACACTAGTACTAAAAAGAAAAAGTTTACGACACATGAAATAAATAAGGGTCGCCTATGACTAAAAACAGCAATAACTGAAAGCTAACAATGAACATTAGTGCAAAGAAATATCAAAAGCCAACATAAGAGTAAAAAAGTTCAGGTATGAAACCACAGGCAGTTCATAGGGGGTAGATGGATGTAAAATATTGACCAGCTGCACTCACCTCTTGGAACGATCATTCTTAAGCCTAGTTACACTGAAATAAAAGTCATCAACCTTCTTTCGGACAACAACAAGGTTGCTATCTGCTCAGCAAAAGAAATAGAAACTAAGAGCAACATTCAAGCACATAGATTCACGACAGTTTAATTAATAGCAACATTCAAGCACAACATTCAAACACAAGGACATCTCAGCTGCTACACCAGAAAACATCACAACCCATGCATTACAAACCTTCCCCCACATAGAAACAGGTTCACTTAACTTTATTTACAAACCACACGACAAAGCACAAACCAAAAGTTCAACTTGCACCACACAGGTAGTTCACAGGGATATCATGGACAAAAACAAACAACAAAAGGGACGGGGATGGGGAAAGAAGAGAGAAGCATGCTCCTATCTTTATGGATTCTTTCCTAGACCAGTGGCATCACTGGAATGATCAGCCTCCTCTCCATAGCTATCGCTTTCAGTCTCTTCATCGTTATCTCCAGTAGACTTTGCAGCGTGGTCGGGAAGGACACCAGCAGCAGCTGGAGTAGCTGGAGAATCTGAAACGACAAAAACCGTTGGTTGTGTTTGAACAGCATCAACAGCAACTGATGGCTCTGCTGCATGAGACTTCTCCGGGCCTGCAGCAGCACTACCACCCGTCTCAACAGCAGCCTCAACGGGATCTTTCTCCAAAATGATATCTCCAGCTGTCTTGCCCTGCTCAGCATCAGAAACCTCAGCTGTCTTGCCCTGGGGGGGGGGGGGGGGGGGGGGGGGGGGGGGGGGGGGGGGGGGGGGGGGGGGGGGGGGGGGGGGGGGGGGGGGGGGGGGGGGGGGGGGGGGGGGGGGGGGGGGGGGGGGGGGGGGGGGGGGGGGGGGGGGGGGGGGGGGGGGGGGGGGGGGGGGGGGGGGGGGGGGGGGGGGGGGGGGGGGGGGGGGGGGGGGGGGGGGGGGGGGGGGGGGGGGGGGGGGGGGGGGGGGGGGGGGGGGGGGGGGGGGGGGGGGGGGGGGGGGGGGGGGGGGGGGGGGGGGGGGGGGGGGGGGGGGGGGGGGGGGGGGGGGGGGGGGGGGGGGGGGGGGGGGGGGGGGGGGGGGGGGGGGGGGGGGGGGGGGGGGGGGGGGGGGGGGGGGGGGGGGGGGGGGGGGGGGGGGGGGGGGGGGGGGGGGGGGGGGGGGGGGGGGGGGGGGGGGGGGGGGGGGGGGGGGGGGGGGGGGGGGGGGGGGGGGGGGGGGGGGGGGGGGGGGGGGGGGGGGGGGGGGGGGGGGGGGGGGGGGGGGGGGGGGGGGGGGGGGGGGGGGGGGGGGGGGGGGGGGGGGGGGGGGGGGGGGGGGGGGGGGGGGGGGGGGGGGGGGGGGGGGGGGGGGGGGGGGGGGGGGGGGGGGGGGGGGGGGGGGGGGGGGGGGGGGGGGGGGGGGGGGGGGGGGGGGGGGGGGGGGGGGGGGGGGGGGGGGGGGGGGGGGGGGGGGGGGGGGGGGGGGGGGGGGGGGGGGGGGGGGGGGGGGGGGGGGGGGGGGGGGGGGGGGGGGGGGGGGGGGGGGGGGGGGGGGGGGGGGGGGGGGGGGGGGGGGGGGGGGGGGGGGGGGGGGGGGGGGGGGGGGGGGGGGGGGGGGGGGGGGGGGGGGGGGGGGGGGGGGGGGGGGGGGGGGGGGGGGGGGGGGGGGGGGGGGGGGGGGGGGGGGGGGGGGGGGGGGGGGGGGGGGGGGGGGGGGGGGGGGGGGGGGGGGGGGGGGGGGGGGGGGGGGGGGGGGGGGGGGGGGGGGGGGGGGGGGGGGGGGGGGGGGGGGGGGGGGGGGGGGGGGGGGGGGGGGGGGGGGGGGGGGGGGGGGGGGGGGGGGGGGGGGGGGGGGGGGGGGGGGGGGGGGGGGGGGGGGGGGGGGGGGGGGGGGGGGGGGGGGGGGGGGGGGGGGGGGGGGGGGGGGGGGGGGGGGGGGGGGGGGGGGGGGGGGGGGGGGGGGGGGGGGGGGGGGGGGGGGGGGGGGGGGGGGGGGGGGGGGGGGGGGGGGGGGGGGGGGGGGGGGGGGGGGGGGGGGGGGGGGGGGGGGGGGGGGGGGGGGGGGGGGGGGGGGGGGGGGGGGGGGGGGGGGGGGGGGGGGGGGGGGGGGGGGGGGGGGGGGGGGGGGGGGGGGGGGGGGGGGGGGGGGGGGGGGGGGGGGGGGGGGGGGGGGGGGGGGGGGGGGGGGGGGGGGGGGGGGGGGGGGGGGGGGGGGGGGGGGGGGGGGGGGGGGGGGGGGGGGGGGGGGGGGGGGGGGGGGGGGGGGGGGGGGGGGGGGGGGGGGGGGGGGGGGGGGGGGGGGGGGGGGGGGGGGGGGGGGGGGGGGGGGGGGGGGGGGGGGGGGGGGGGGGGGGGGGGGGGGGGGGGGGGGGGGGGGGGGGGGGGGGGGGGGGGGGGGGGGGGGGGGGGGGGGGGGGGGGGGGGGGGGGGGGGGGGGGGGGGGGGGGGGGGGGGGGGGGGGGGGGGGGGGGGGGGGGGGGGGGGGGGGGGGGGGGGGGGGGGGGGGGGGGGGGGGGGGGGGGGGGGGGGGGGGGGGGGGGGGGGGGGGGGGGGGGGGGGGGGGGGGGGGGGGGGGGGGGGGGGGGGGGGGGGGGGGGGGGGACCATTCTTCGGGTAAGCAATCTTCTCAAAATCATCATCAGACGAAATCACTTCTGCTTCGACCGCACCAACCTTCCTGGAGCAAGGGGTTTTTGGAGTACCACAAATACCACCAGCCTGCTTCCCCAACTTGGAAGGAATAAGGGTTCGAGGTCTATCATCTTCTCTCGGAGTTGTACTCATCGATTCCTCCCTAGGCTGGTATTCCTGTGACCCGAGGAATGAGTAGTGGTAATCGGTCAAGTCCAACGGATCCACTGTCAAAGAAAAGGAAGAGAAAAAACACCATTAAATATAACTGAAGTTCAGGCATAGCACAATGTGCAGTCCAACTAATATAGATGACATGGTTACTACTCAACCTGACCTAAAAAAATTAGTTGCATTTAAAAACTAAATGAAGTTCAAGCACAACCAAAGGCATAGTTCAAGATAAACCGATGAACTGGAAAACATTCAACTGCAGCTAACAAAAGCATAGAAAGGCATCATCTCTGAAGTTCAAGTAGAAGAAATGCTCGTGTCCAAGTAAGCAATGGAAGGAAAAAAATACTGAAACAAAACACACAAGCAAAATAAAAAAGATAAAAATGAAGTTCATGTACAAGAAATGCTCCTCTCCATCTGAAACCAGCAGCCCAGCCAGATCACAAGCAGAAAGTTCAAGTTCAAGAAAAAATGAAGTTCATGTAGAATAAAAGATGCAGTACAGGTAAGCAACCCAAGTTCCAAGACTTACATGTGTAGTAGCCAAATAGAACTTGGAAGTCTGTCTCAAACAGGTTAGAAGAAGCGATTGAGTACAGCCACGTCTTCCTGTTATCCGCGATATTTTCATGGGAATAATTTGCAAGAACCCCAGCATGAAACGAATTAACATTCGTAAGCATGAAGAATCTGTAGTCGATACTGCCATCAAACACAAAAAAGAATAGTGTTAGAACAAAAAAGAAAGCCAACGAATAAAAGACGTCGCAACTTAAGTACAACTACAGTTAAACAGAAGTGATAAAGAGAAAAGTGGAACTCATACTTGTTAGTCTTCTGGGGGACATCAATCCAATCCAAAGGGAAATGGTCGATAGAAAGAGGACTGAAGGGTGTCTCCCTGTCGTTGCTGGCAGCGTTCCAAAGCTTCTTGATGTTATCAATCATCCACCGAAACAGGCGTACCGCATAGTCATCGTCTGATCCATAGTAGGAGTCGAGAAGCTGGAACCTTGAATTCTTTAGGTCAAGAAATATCGAAACCCAATGACCAACACCACCCATGGAAGCAGGAATTTTAGGCGGGTCAAAAGTGGGGAAAACAACCTGAAGCAACATAAACACACGAATCATTAAAAACTGAGAATTAATATCAAACGGTACAAAGAAAAATAAAACAATATTAACACAGTGGATCGCAGTGCAAAACTAATACAGAGGCAAAGAACAAGATATTGCATACATAATCATGTGCATCCATGCTATCTGGACCAGTCGCCAAGAAGTACTTCCTCACACGGGAATCAAGTTGACCTATGAAAATCTTGTCCTAAAATAATGCAGACAACACCAACATATGAAAATAAAAATGAGACAAACAAGTTTTAACTAAAATGATAAGGAACAAAACAGAAAAGAAATCACTATATGGTTGACTTACATGAACCCAATACGGCAGGACGAGTTTGTCCGATCCCTGGTACTTCGCACATAGACAGTAGAGTGCAACCTCAGCCACATTAGATCGAAGCATTCCGCGAGGAGCAAAAGATATTGCGACATCCTCAACAGAAGCTTCACACTCCTTGTTTTGGAACATAATCATTGATCTAAAACACCCCCCCCCCCCCCCCCCCCCCCCCCCCCCCCCCCCCCCCCCCCCCCCCCCCCCCCCCCCCCCCCCCCCCCCCCCCCCCCCCCCCCCCCAACAGGCAGTACAAAAAGCTAGATGTTCAGCACCAGAGAAGTAAAAGAAGTTTGGCAACAGAGAGTAAAGAAGTTCAGGTATAAAACAACATGCAGTTCATAAGGTAGATGGATATAAATTCTGACTAGCTGCACTCACCTCTTAGAACGATCATTCTTAAGCCTAGTTACACTGAAATAAAAGTCATCAACCTTCTTTCGGACGACAGCAAGTTCACTATCTTCTCAGCAAAAGAAATAGAAATTAAGAGCAAAAAACAAACACATAGATCACGACAGGAGCAACAAACAAACACAAGCACATCTCAGCTGCTACACCACAAAGATAAAACCACAAGATTATAAACATCACAACCCATGCATTACAAACCTTCCCCCACATAGAAACAGGTTCACTTCACTTTATTTACAAACCACATGACAAAGCACAAACCAGAAGTTCAACTTGCACCACACAGAGACTACACAGGGATATCATGGACTAAAACCAACAACAAAAGGGATGGGGATGGAGAAAGAAGAGAGAATCATGCTCCTCTCTTTATGGATTCTTGCCTAGACCAGTTGCAGCACTGGAATGATCATTCTCCTTTCCCAAGTTATCGCTTTCAGTGTCTTCATCGTCATCTCCAGTAGACATTGTAGTGTCGTCGGCAAGGACACCAGCAGCAGCTGTAGCAGCTGGAGAATCTGAAACAATAAAAAATGTTGGTTGTGCTGCTGTAGGAAGAGCTGGAGAACCAGCATGAACATCAACTGATGGCTCTGCTGCAGGAGACTTCTCCGGGCCTGCAGCAGCACTACCAGTCTCAATAGCAGCCTCGATGGGATCTTTCTCCGAAATGATATCTCCAGCTGTCTTGCCCTGCTCAACATCAGAAACCCCAGCACCGATGGATGACTGAGGTTCAGTTGGGTCCACCCCATCGGAGCAGCCGGTGCCTGACACAGCCTTGTCTGCAACCTTCTCTGAAGGAACACTAGCATCATCATTCTACAGCAAGAAAAGAAAGTCATTAAAATGGACACATAGTGATAAAATGTACAAGAAGTAAAATAAAAAATGAAACAAATGGACAAGAAAAATGGTACTTTATGATCACTGCCATGAACCTCGTCAACAAATATATCACTTGCGGGAGAAGGTTCATGCACAGGGACAGTTGTACTTTCAGGTAAAACATCCTCCTCAACCCTAGCACCATCATCAACAGCCTACAAAAAATCATATAGAACACAATGTCTAATCAGCAGAAGTTCACATTACATAATTAAAGAAGGTCAGCTATGACCACTGACACATAGTTGAAGTCCAAAGACAGTAAACATAGAAGGTCAGATATCAAACTACTATAATACAAAAGGGAACAAAAGGGCCAGTTATGGAAAGCTTAGAAGTTCAGATGCTGTAGTCTTTGAAGTTCAGGTACTGTAAGCAGAGAAGGTCACATACGAAAGACTAATACTAAAAAGAAGAAGTTTAGAACACATGAAATCAATAAGGGTCACCTATGACAAAAAACAATAATAACTAAAAGCTAACAATGAACATTAATGCAAAGAACTATCAAAAGCCAACATAAACAAACCTCTTCAGTATGCTCCTCGTGGCCTCCTTCATGACCCAAACGAACAGAATATTGCCTCTGAATGTGTCTGACAACAACACTAGCCTCATCTTCAAAAGGCTTGCAACGAGCATCCTGCATTTCCTTGAACAGCCCAAAGCTAGTCCAGAGGTGGGAAGTGCTCTCACAAAGCTCAGCAAGAAATCTAGCTTCAATTGACAAAACCTCCTTCGAAGGCTCAGCATCAAAACCGTGGCCGGGAGGAAGAATCCCATCGACGCGACTAAGACGCTCAACAGTGTCGGAACACGGGCCATCTCCCCACAAACAGTTTCCAGAAGACCATCAATCCTAACTAGGGAAAGATTGGCAGCATCAAACAAATCGTGAGAAGACACGCCACCTGCAGCACTCACACGGGCAGAAGAACCTCCTGGATCTACCCCCCCCCCCCCCCCCCCCCCCCCCCCCCCCCCCCCCCCCCCCCCCCCCCCCCCCCCCCCCCCCCCCCCCCCCCCCCCCCCCCCCCCCCCCCCCCCCCCCCCCCCCCCCCCCCCCCCCCCCCCCCCCCCCCCCCCCCCCCCCCCCCCCCCCCCCCCCCCCCCCCCCCCCCCCCCCCCCCCCCCCCCCCCCCCCCCCCCCCCCCCCCCCCCCCCCCCCCCCCCCCCCCCCCCCCCCCCCCCCCCCCCCCCCCCCCCCCCCCCCCCCCCCCCCCCCCCCCCCCCCCCCCCCCCCCCCCCCCCCCCCCCCCCCCCCCCCCCCCCCCCCCCCCCCCCCCCCCCCCCCCCCCCCCCCCCCCCCCCCCCCCCCCCCCCCCCCCCCCCCCCCCCCCCCCCCCCCCCCCCCCCCCCCCCCCCCCCCCCCCCCCCCCCCCCCCCCCCCCCCCCCCCCCCCCCCCCCCCCCCCCCCCCCCCCCCCCCCCCCCCCCCCCCCCCCCCCCCCCCCCCCCCCCCCCCCCCCCCCCCCCCCCCCCCCCCCCCCCCCCCCCCCCCCCCCCCCCCCCCCCCCCCCCCCCCCCCCCCCCCCCCCCCCCCCCCCCCCCCCCCCCCCCCCCCCCCCCCCCCCCCCCCCCCCCCCCCCCCCCCCCCCCCCCCCCCCCCCCCCCCCCCCCCCCCCCCCCCCCCCCCCCCCCCCCCCCCCCCCCCCCCCCCCCCCCCCCCCCCCCCCCCCCCCCCCCCCCCCCCCCCCCCCCCCCCCCCCCCCCCCCCCCCCCCCCCCCCCCCCCCCCCCCCCCCCCCCCCCCCCCCCCCCCCCCCCCCCCCCCCCCCCCCCCCCCCCCCCCCCCCCCCCCCCCCCCCCCCCCCCCCCCCCCCCCCCCCCCCCCCCCCCCCCCCCCCCCCCCCCCCCCCCCCCCCCCCCCCCCCCCCCCCCCCCCCCCCCCCCCCCCCCCCCCCCCCCCCCCCCCCCCCCCCCCCCCCCCCCCCCCCCCCCCCCCCCCCCCCCCCCCCCCCCCCCCCCCCCCCCCCCCCCCCCCCCCCCCCCCCCCCCCCCCCCCCCCCCCCCCCCCCCCCCCCCCCCCCCCCCCCCCCCCCCCCCCCCCCCCCCCCCCCCCCCCCCCCCCCCCCCCCCCCCCATGCGGTCCAGCCAGTCCTCGTAGAGGTCATCGATGGGGCGGTAGCGCAGGAGTTCGCGTGCCATGCACAGCGCGGCCTGCGCATCCGTGGGAGCGCGATGAGCGTGAGACGACGAGCCGGCCGGGGTCAGCGATGGGGTGGCAGTGCGGCCGTCACGCCGCACCGAGGGGTGCCGCAAGGATGCTTGCTGCTCGTTTCCCGCCGGGCCGGTAACGGCGTTGGCGGCAGGCGACGGAGAACGACGGGGTGGCCCGCCGACAGGAGCCGTCTGAGCAACGCGGGCGGCGAGGGCGGCCTGACACTCAGCGCGAGCTCGGCGAGCGTCCGCCATGGAGACGACGAGGCGATGGGACGCAGATCGACGGAAGGGAAGCTCCAGCGCACCCCTACCTGGGGCACCAAATGTCGGATTTCGGGTTCCGGCAAAACCCTTGAGGTTCGAACACTGGGGTGCGCGCGAAGATTTCCCCCTACCGAATCAGGCCCTCAACCTCGCCGCGATCTCAAAGCCTAGCTCGACGAACTCGCAACACAAGGGACACGAGATTTATACTGGTTTCGGCCACCATTGTGGTGTAATACCCTACTCCAGTGTGGTGTGGTGGATTGCCTCTCGGGCTGAGGATGAATAGTAGAAGGGGAAGAACGGCCTCCCGAGGGGAGGTGTTCTTGTTCTTGGTGGGTGTGTGGATGATCTGAATAGGTTCGAGATCAGTTGGTCTCGATCTAGCTCGAGTTGCCTCCTACTGTGGTGGCTAGTCCTATTTATAGAGGCCCTGGTCCTCTCCCCAAATATCGAGCAGGAAGGGAGCCAACAATGGCCAATTTGAAAGGGGACAGCTAGTACAAGCTATCCTGACTAAAGGTGGCCTTCGCCTGCTAAAGGCTCTGGTGGTGACGCCGTCTTGGGCTCCACGGTGACCTCCGCTCTGCCGTCCTGCTGGTCTTGGTCTCGTTGCACCAATATGGAAACCTTTGCCTGATGCGTCGGTACTCCTCGCCTGCGCTTGCCTCCTTAGCACCAAAGAGGAAGTGAGGACACTGTGCGCACTGGCACCTGCCTGGCGCCCGCCTGGTCTTGGTCGTCATGGCTGACATCGTTGGAACCTCGCGAGGTTTGCCTTGCCTTGATCTCTCCGCCCCTCGTGAGCCAGTCCTGGTGAGGCTGCCCTCAAGGAGGTCTTGTGTCGTCCGCCTCGCGAGGCTTGGCCCCTCGCGAGGGTCTTGAGCGTTGGTTGGTGAAGACGGGCCGTACTGGGCCACGAGTGAGCCACGCCGTGGGCCGCAGGCAGGCAAGTCTGGGGACCCCCGTTCCTAGAACGCCGACAGTGAGGTAGGAATACGACCCTCTCACCAGGTTCTGGAGTGGGGATAACTTGCTCTTTGGCAGGAAGTCTATGCCTAATCTCCGCTGTCAAAGACCTCGCTTCCCGAAGCTCTTTGATGTCCTTCTCCATCACGGAGGAGGCCATCCACTTGCCTTGTGAGCTGGATCCGGACATGATTGGAGTACTTGGTGGCGAGGGGAATGCTTGGAGCTTGGGCGCTGGAGTTTGAGGATGGATGGGCTGAGGAGGAAGAAGGCGTGGGGTAAAATGGTGGATCCTTATCTTCTTATAAATGCAGAGAATGTCGAGCGTCCCCCCATGAGCCTTAAAACTCGCATATTCCCAAGGCGTCTTGTAAACGGCACGGTTGGGTTACCCAAAACCGTATTGATGGGAATCCCGCAATAAGGGGACACGATGTCTGCTTTGACAAGACGTGTCAATGAAAACCGCGCCTCGAAACACGAAGCGGGAGGCTAAAAAATGGTTCGAAATAATAATAAAGCCGGAACACAATGCCTCGCCGAAAAAGCTATCAGAAGATATTACCTATTTTTGTTTAAGTATTTTGCCCTTGTGGTTCAGGGTTGTAACTATGGTACGGAGCCGGATATAGTTATTTTTGATCAACTACTTTGGAGTATTCGGAGGAGGAACCCGCCTTGCAATGCTGAAGACAATCTGCGCGCCGGACACATCGTCATTGAAGCCTGGTTCAGGGGCTACTGAGGGAGTCCTGGATTAGGGGGTCCCCGGGTGTCCGGGCTATGTGACGTGGGCCGGACTGGTGGGTCATGAAGATACGAGATAGAAGGCCTTCTCCCGTGTCCGGATGGGACTCTCCTTGGCGTGGAAGGCAAACTTGGCGTTCGGATATGAAGATTCCTTTCTCTGTAAACCGACTCTGTACAACCCTAGGCCCCTCCGGTGTCTATATAAGCCGGAGGGTTTAGTCTATAGAGGTAATCACAATAAAACAGGTTAGACATCTAGGGTTTAGCCATTACGATCTCGAGGTAGATCAACTCTTGTAACCTTTATACTCATCAAAGTCAATCAAGCAGGAAGTAGCATATTACCTCCATTAAGAGGGCCCGAACCTGGGTAAACATCGTGTCCCCTGCCTCCTGTTACCTTTGATCCTCAGATGCACAGTTCGGGACCCCCTACCCGAGATCGGCCGGTTTTGACACCGACACCCGCCTTCAAAAAGGTTTTGATGCTCCTGAATCTGGTGATGTTGGTGACCTCACAGTTGGGCATGGCTCTGTTGCTGAAGAAGACGTGTCGTGTGCCACTGATGGCATGGTTGTCCCTGTGAAGAACAAAATCAAGAAGACCGCGACGAGGAAGCATTTAGTTGGTGAAGTTACTCCACGGAGTAGCCCACGTGTTTCAAAGGCTGCAGAACTTGCTGAAGTGGAAGGCCAATCCCTCGGTGGTACGCCATGTCGTAGTCCTCATGTGCTTGCCACTGCGGTGCCTACACCTTCTTCGCTTGGTGCTGGTGCATCTGGTAAGGGCAAGAAATGCGGTGTTAAGCGCAAGGTTGCACCAGCAAATGTTAACAAGGGTTGCAAGAAGCATTCACGTGTTAATCCAGAGGACCAGGATGATGCTGATTTCAACGTTGATGACGAGGATGACGATGATGATGCTGCTGCTGATCAGGTATGAAGCTCTCATGTTTACTACTTTTGAGAACATTTGTCGATTTGTTGTTATATTTGTGTTTATAGTACTGCCTTGGTGTACATAGCTGACCTTCTGATTCATATACACGAAGAAATTAGCTGAACTGCTTGGTTTATATGGTATTACTGCCTTTGTGTACATAGGTGAACTTCTGGATATATACATGAAGAAATTAGCTTAACTTCTTGGTATACATGGTTTTAATGCCTTGATGTACATGGTTGAACTTCTGCTCTGTAAATTTCTAACATTTAGAAAGCATCTTAACTTCTAGTCATACATGGTTGTACTACCTATGTAGACATAGTTGAACTTCTGAAATGTACAGTGCTAACATTTAGAAAGCAGCTGTACTTTATTTTTTTGAATGGTTGAACTTCTGCTTTTTTTTGTCCATGCTATATTTGCTTATGTAGTTTTTCCAATTCAGCATTAGTGAAATTTTGGTGTAGTTTGTTTATCTCATTGTTCTGCCTTTTTTCCCTGTCATTGTATTTTTTGCAGTATCAGCTTGTGGAGCGGCCTGAGAAGAGGAAGAGAGGAGGCAAAGCAGACAAATAAGGTGATGAAGGAGGAGATGATGCGAAACATTTTAACAAGATGGTTCGCTGCTCACTGAAAGAGGTCAAGTTGTTCGCAAAATTGCTACAACTTAGGCACAAGGCGAGGGTTATCAAGGCTGCTTTTGGTTGTGTGTTTGACTTGAAGGTTGATTCCAAATTTCTCGTCCTTTAATGGGGCCACATCTACATGAAGATTGACCCTTCAACTATGATTCTAGACATGGGTGAGGCGAACAAGGTTTTGCGTATTACAAGTGATGTTGTTCACCATCTTTTTGGATTCCCTCAAGGTGATCATACCCCTCCTAGGCCCTCGAAGGATGGTTTTGATGATGCTGTTATGAGGCTGAAGGCCAAACTTGGCTACAAGAGGAGTGATGACATCAAGACAAAGGATTTGTGGAAGATCCTCGAGGAACTTGTGAAGGATGAGACAAAGGATGATCTAGCTCTGCGGGTGTTTTACCTGATTCTTTTCATGAAGGTTGTTATTCCTGGTACGTCTACATGAGTGTCCGGGGAGGCAGCAATAGCTGAGAATCTTGTCTTTGAAGATATGGCAAAAATGGACTATTGCGTGTTGGTTGTTGATGATATTCGAAGGGCTGTTACTAGGTATCAGCAAGGGACTAGCAGAGGAAAAGCTATCATAGGCTGTGGCATCGCGCCGCTTCTTATGTATCTGGACTGCCTTATCATTGGCAAGACGCCTAAATCCTGACTTGAGGACTCCTCGCATAAATTTCATCAATCAGGCCAGCTTGTTGCGGCTGACTTGGTTAAGAAGGGTGATGATGACCCAGCCAACTGGGTGTTTGGGAAACTGCGTGTGAGTGTTTCTATGCATCATTCTTTCCTGTGTAGTTTAACTTGAACTTCTGATACTGTCTTCAATATTTTGTTCCATGTACCTTCATTTGTTTTCTGACGCGTTGACTTTTATTTTGTATGCAGTGGAAGACACAGGCTGAGGTTGTGTTCTTTAGGCGTATCGAAGGTCCTATTTTTACTATGCCTTGTGCCATCGGCCTAGGGAGTGGAACTTCCCCAATATTTGAATTCTCCCGGGATGTCAATACTGGTGCCCCCCTGTAGATCCAGGATGTTCTTCTGCCCGTGTGAGAGCTGCGGTGGCATGTCTTCTGAGGGTTTGTTTGATGCTGCCAATCTTTCCCTTGTTAGGATTGATGGTCTTCTGGAAACTGTTTGTGGGGAGATGGCCCGTGTTCCGACAAATGTTGAGCATCTTAGTCGCGTCGATGGGATTCTTCCTCCCGGCCTTGATTTTGATGCCGAGTCTTCGAAGGAGGTTTTGTCAATTGAAGCTAGATTTCTTACTAAGCTTCGTCAGAGCACTTCCCACCTCTGGACTAGCTTTGGGCTGTTCAAGGAAATGCAGGATGCTCACTGCAAGCCTTTTGAAGATGAGGCTGGTTTTGTTGTCAGACAGATTCAGAGGCCAGATTTTGTTTGTTTGGGTCATGAAGGAGGCCACGAGGAGCATACCGAAGAGGTTTGTTTATGTTGGCTTTTGATAGTTCTTTGCATTAATGTTCATTGTTAGCTTTCAGTTATTACTATTTTTTATCGTAGGTGACCCTTCTTGATTTCATGTGTTCTAAACTTCTTCTTTTTAGTATTAGTCTTTCATAGGTGATCTTCTCTGTTTACAGTATCTGAACTTCAAGGTCTACATTATCTGAACTTCTAAGCTTTCCATAACTGGCCCTTTTGTTCCCTTTGTATGATAGTAGTTTGATATCTGACCTTCTATGTTTACTGTCTTCGGACTTCCTCCATGTATCAGTGGTCATAGTTGACCTTCTTTAATTATGTAATGTGAACTTCTCTTGATTAGACATTGTGTTCTATATGATTTTTTGTAGGCTGTTGATGATGGTGCTAGGGTTGATGAAGATGTTTTACCTCAAAGTGCATCTGTCCCTGTGCATGAATCTGCTCCAGCAAGTGATTTATTTGTTGATGAGGTTCATGGCAGTAATCATAAAGTACCATTTTTATTGTCCATTTGTTTCATTTTCTATTTTACTTCTTGTACATTTTATCACTATGTGCCCATTTTTAATGACTTTTGTTCTTGCTGCAGAATGACGATGCTAGTGTTCCTTCAGAGAAGGTTACAGACAAGGCTGTATCAGGCACTGGCTGCTCCGATGGGCTGGACCGAATTGAACCTCAGTCGTCCATCGGTGCTGGGGTTTCTGATGCTGAGCAGGGCAAGACAGCTGGAGATATCATTTCAGAGAAAGATCCCATCGAGGTTGCTGTTGAGACTGGTAGTGCTGCTGCAGACCCGGAGAAGTCTCCTGCAGCAGAGCCATCAGTTGCTGTTGATGCTGGTTCTCCAGCTCTACCTACTGCAGCACAACCAACAGTTTTTGTTGTTTCAGATTCTCCAACTGCTACTGGTGTCCTTGCCGACGAAAATGCAATGTCTACTGGAGATGATGATGAAGACACTGAAAGCGATAGCTTGGGAAAGGAGAATGATCATTCCAGTGCTGCAACTGGTCTAGGCAAGAATCCATAAAGAGAGGAGCATGCTTCTCTCTTCTTTCCCCATCCCCATCCCTTTTGTTGTTGGTTTTAGTCCTTGATATCCTTATGTACTGTCTGTGCGGTGCAAGTTGAACTTCTGGTTTGTGCTTTATCGTGTGGTTTGTAAATAAAGTGAAGTGAAGCTGTTTTTATGTGGGGGAGGGTTTGTAATGTATGGGTTGTGATGTTTATAATCATGTGGTTTTATCTTTTGGTGTAGCAGCTGAGATGTGCTTGTGTTTGTTTGTTGCTCCTGTCGTGATCTATGCGTTTGTATGTTGCTCTTAATTTCTATTATTTTGCTGAGCAGACAGTGAACTTGCCATCGTCCGAAAGAAGGTTGATGACTTTTATTTCAGTGCAACTAGGCTTAAGAATGATTGTTCTAAGAGGTGAGTGCAGCCGGTCAGAATTTATATCCATCTACGTATGAACTGCGTGTGGTTTTATACCTGAACTTCTTTACTTTGTGTTGCTGAACTTCTTTACTTTGTGTTGCTGAACTTCTTTACTTTTCTAGCGCTGAACATCTAACTTTTTGTACTGCCTATTGTGATGTAGCTGAACTTCTGTGCTTTTCTATGTGATGAACTTCTTGAGTTCCTGATGCTGAACTTCTTTTACTTTCTATTGCTTGTTTTAGATCAAATATTATGTTCGAGAACAATGAGTGTGAAGCTACTATTGAAGATGTCGCAATATCTTTTTCTCCTCGCAGAATGCTTTGATCTAATGTAGCTGAGGCTGCACTGTATTGTCTACGTGCCAAATACCAGGGATCACATAAACTCATCCTGCCGTATTGGGTTTGTGTAAGTCAACCCTATAGTAATTTATTTTCTGTTTTGTTCTTTACCATATTAGTTAAAACTTGTTGGTCTCATTGTATTTCATATGTTGCTGTTATCTGCATTATATTGGGACAAGATTTTCAGAGGGCAGTTTGATTCCCGTGTGAGGAAGTACTTCTTGGCGATTGGTCCAGATAGCATGGATGCGCATGATTCTGTAAGCAATATTTTGTTCTTTATCCCTGTATTGGTTTACACCGTGATCCACTCTGTTTATATGGTTTTATTTTCTTGTGCCATTGATATTAATTATCAGTTTTTAATGATTTGTGTGTTTATCTTGCATCAGGTTATTTTCCCCACTTTTGACCCACCTGAAATTCCTGCTCACTTGGGTGGTGTTGGTCATTGGGTTTCCATATTTCTTGACCTGAAGAATTCAAGGTTCCAGCTTCTCGACTCCTACTATGGACCAAATGATGATTGTGCGGTACGCCTGTTTCGGCGGATGACTGATAACATCAAGAAGCTTTGGAACGATGCCAGCAATGGCAGGGAGACACCCTTCAGTCCTCTTTCTATTGACCATTTCCCTTTGGATTGGATTCATGTCCCCCAGCAGACTAACAAGTATGAGTTCCAATTTCTCTCTATCACTTCTGCTTAATTGTAGTTGTACGTAAGCTGCAACGTCTTTTATTTCTTTGGCTTTCTTTTGTTTTAACACTGTTCTTTTTTTGTTTGATGACAGTATCGACTGCAGATTCTTCATGCTTATGAATGTTAATTCGTTTCATGAAGGGGTTCTTGCAAACTATTCCCATGAAAATATCTTGAATATCAGGAAGACTTGGTTGTACTCAATTGCATCTTCTAACTTGTTTGACACAGACTTCCATGGTTTGTTTGGCTACTATACATGTAAGTCTTGAAACTTGGACTGCATCTTTTATTCTACATGAACTTCATTCTTCTTTTTATTTTGCTTGTGTATTTTGTTTCATTATTTTTTCCTGTCATTGCTTACTTGGACAGCAGCATTTTTTCTACTTGAACTTCAGAGATGATACCTTTTTATGCTTTTGCTAGCTGTAGTTGAATGTTTTCCATTTCATCAGTTTATCTTGAACTGTGCCTTGGGTTGTACCCGAACTTCATTAGTTTTTAAATGCAACACATTTTTTAGGTCAACTTGAGTAGTAACCATGTCATCTATATTTGTTGGAAAGTACATTGTGTTGTACCTGAACTTCAGTTATATTTAATGGTCTTTTTTTTCTTTTCTTGCCAGTGGAGCCGTTGGACTTGACCGATTACCACTACCCATTCCTCGGGGCACAGGAATACCAGCCTAGGGAGGAATCGATGAGTACAACTCCGAGAGAAGATGATAGCTCTCGAACCCTTATTCCTTCCAAGTTGGAGAAGCAGGCTATCGGTATTTGTGCTGCTCCAAACACCCCTTGCTCCAAGAAGGTTGGTGCAGTCGAAGCAGAGGTGATTTCATCGGATGATGATTTTGAGAAGATTGCTTACCCGAAGAAGGGTAAATCTGTTGATGGTACTATTGTTGGGAGAGGTGGGAAGAATGTTGTCATCACCAGGAGGAATCCGGCAGTTGAGTCTGGTAACATAACTTCCACGAAGAGAGCAGCAAGATTGCCTATGAAGTGGCGTTCTGCTGTTGCTCCCCTAAATAAATACAGTTGCCCTCATCTATCCAAGCCCCGGAGGTTGAAACAATATGTGCTTAGTGAAGATGATCTGAAGAAGTATTCTGAGTGAGTATTTTCTTCTTATGTTTTTTGCTACCAAACATGCTACTTTTTTATGAACTTCTGATGTTATAGTATCTGAACTTTTATTCATTCTGCTTGTCTTGGAGGTGCGCTTATAATATTTTTCCCATCCTTTAAATCTGCAGCACAAGCTACTGTATGTTTACCATCCCTGGGAATGTGATTGACCTCACAGAACGTTTCCTTTATACTCTTTTCGGTGAAGGGCAGCAGATGGAAGGAGACGTAATGGACTTACTCATATACTTGTGGAAGGATAAGCCGAAGACTTCTGAGATCTTCTCTTGTGCGGACAGGGTTGTACTGAGTCCCTACTTCATACAAGTTTTTTTGTTATTGTAACCCTATCTCCCTTTTTTGCTCTAGTTTTGGTGTAGTGGCATTGGAAGGTGTTTTAATTTTGTGGTGATTATTTCATGTTCTTAAACTTTTTGTTTGTGGTCTATTTTATGAATGTAGTACTGCCTGGAGTATGATTTTCTCGCTGCATCAGTTCCAAAATTCGATGCAAAAAAATCGGCTAAACTCCTCCCAAGGTTTGTTCGCAAGGAAGAAGACCTTCTTAATGCAAAGCTGGTTAGGTTTTCATAACTCTTGCTTTTTTATTTTATGTACATCCTTTTGTTGAGTTTGTCAAGAAGTTTTTGTTCATCTCGGTTGTTCAATACTTATGCTTTATAGTTTGTGTTCACCATTTTTTTCAATCTTGGCAGATTTTTTTGATACTTTTCAAGCCAATTGACAAAACAGCGCACTACAGTGTGTATGTGCTGAATAGATATCGTGGGAGCATTGACATCCTTGATTCACTTCCTTACTCTAATAAGGGAATTTCACGAACATGTTTCCATGGAGACTGCCAAAATATCGTGAGTGTTTCTTAGCCTGAACCTACCGTCATATTCTCTTTCTGACATGAAGTTTATTCTGCCTTCTGTTAACAAAATATTTTTTTGTCTCTGTTTGGTAATACTGCTTGAAAGTTGTGTGCTTGAACTGACTATCAGCTGACAGGTGAACTTCTGGTATCGTTTAGGTGGATTTTATGCAAGTGTCGCTTTATGTATCTGAACTTAACTATTTTTGGTTAAGATGTTTTTGATTTCATCCTATTTGTCATTTCTGGCACATCAAGAGATTTGTTGGGTTGCTGGAGGAGATGTACGGCAGGGCTGCGTACAAAGCGAGCAAGCAGCCAAACTGGGTGAATATTGCAAAGAGGCAGACTTTTATTGATGTTCCAAAGCAAGTGAATAGTGATTATGGTTTCTTCGCCGTGAAATTCTGCTCTACATATGATGGCGATGAGCTTGTTGAAGATTTTGGTTATGTGGAAGTATGTTTTTTCCTTGTTCTTGTCTCATCATCCTTTCATTTTTCTTGTGTATTTTTGCTGACACGCTCCTTCTATGGTTCTAGTTATCCTTTGCCGTTTTTTTTATTCTTCATTCTTTTTTGTTTGCAGGCTGCTAAAGATGATTGGAAAGCCGAGTTCATGCACACTCTAGTCTTTAGCGAGAAGAATGAAATTTTGCGTGGAGAGCTTCCTGCCGAGATCCAGTCCTTGGGCTCATGAATTCTGCTTGTAGAAACACTGGTTTTAGTGTAGATTTGATTTCGTAAAGATTTAGGTTTAATAATGATTGGAACGATTTCGTAAAGATTTGGATGTAAGAATGGTTCTGTAATTTGTGTATCTATAGCTGCAGTACTGTTATTTATGTTATTGAGGACAAATGTATCTGGTATGAAGAATGAGTGGCTTGTGAATTTCAATGTATTGCGTCGTTTTCAGTATTCCAGTGTTGTATGTTTTTTCCCCAGGATATGTAGTTGAACTTCTGTCTTGGTTATGGTTGAACTGCTTGTTTTTTTGTGGGCAGTGTTTTTTTGCCCACAAATCCAGTGTTGTTTAATTTTTGGCCCCAACATATGAACTTGAACTTTTGCTTGAGATCTGGCTGGGCTGCTGGTTTCAGATGGAGATAATTTTTGTGTTGTATAATGTATTATTATTTTTCAACTCAAACAAGATGTAGCCTTTTGCATAGAAACTATATGTGCTTTTTGTGAGTTCTTAACTGTGAATAGTTTTCAACTATAACTTCGTGTAAAAATATTCTCATACAATCCTTTACGTTTCTTTATCTTTTGTCGGCATTCTACGTGAACTTCTCCATGTATCCAAACAGAACTTCATATCTAAACGCATCGTCTTATGCTTACTAAACTTAGTTTATATGGCAATACTCATTTTGCCAAGCATATTTTTCCTACATCGATTAATGTACCACAACTTCTTCTGTAAGCTGACTTGAACTTCATACTGCATATTTTCATTTTATTGCTGCTTGCTCTTTTATGGAATACAACACCAGCACAACACCTCCTCTCCTAAAATACCAGAACTTCTACTGTAAGCTTACTTGAACTTCATAGTGTATATTTTCAATTTATTCCTACTTGCACTTTTATGGAATACATCACCAGCATAGCACCTCCTCTCATAATATACCAGGACTTCTATAGTAAGATTACTTGAACTTCACTATGTATATTTCATTTTGTTCCTACTTGCTCTTTCATGCAAAACATCACCAGCACCTCCTCTCATAATATACCAAGACTTCTACAGTAAGCTTATTGAACTTCAACTGTATAATTTCTTTGAAACTTCAAAAATAGAAGTTAAAGTAAGCTTCTCCTAAAATATTGTTCAATAGTGGAATAACATTCTGCACACTGACATGACATAAGTTTGTTTTGTTTAATCGACCTAGTCTAATTGTTCATCAGCCTTGCGCTCCTCCTAGGCTTTGCTTGTAGTGGTTTTCGTTTGACATGTACCTCTTCCTCTTCATCTTGCTCTTCCTCTTCGTCTTCATCTTCCTCTTCCTATTTGTCTTCATCTTCCTCTTCCTCTTCGTCTTCCTCTTCTTCGATGATGTCTTCATCTTCGTCTTCCACATCCTCCTATTCATCATCCACCACTTTCTTGTTGCTAGCTCTAGGTTTTGCTTTCTGTTTCTTTTCTGGCTTTTAGCTTGTCTTTTCAGCATCTGCGTGCTTCGTACATGTTCGTGCATTGTGTGGAGCACATTCCTTGCATATGCTGCAAAGCCTGCTGCTAGCTTTGTGTGGGTGTGGTCCCTTGTTTTGTTTTAGAACTTTGGGCTGCTGTTTTTGAACTTTGGATTGCCTGAGCTCCTTGGCATTGTTTCTTTCAAAGAGTGTTGGACAAGTGAGTTTGTTGTGTCCTGCAACCTTTTTGCACACACTACGTTGCATGTGTACAAGTGGCACTCCATTCTCATCCAGCACGACGACTCTATCTGCAAATGGTGCCTTTATTTGAGCTCTCTGGTCTCTTTTCTTTGCTGTAGAAAGTTTCTTCCTACCCTTTGTTTCAGAGTACAGCGACAGTTTTATCGTCTCTTTCTGCTTCTGCTGCATTAGTTGCTCAACATCCTGCTTGCATCGGTCGGCTTGACACTACAAAAAAAAGACACATCCGTGACATTTTGGGCCAAACGAATTTTTTTCCTGTTATGCTTATGTAAATTCTATGAAGATAATTGTGACAAAACCCGGTATCATCATAGATGTGGTGGGCTCCTACTTCTATGACAAAAAATCATGACAGAAAATGGGCTTTTCGTTCTAGGCGGGCCGGAGACGCACCTGCATGACATTCTTTGGGCTGTCCATGACGAAAAAATCGTGGTAGAAGCGAGGGCGAGGAAAATTTCGGGGAGTTCCCGGTTATGGTGGGTGGTCGGGGCCGAGCGATGCATGGACGGATTGCGCGTTTCTCTCGTACACGTACGCGCATGGGTGCGAGGCGTTGGGCTCTAACTGAACCCGAGCGGGGCGTTCGCCTACTGAACCCGAGCGATTGCACTGGCTATGCTTTACTGAAACCGAGCGATCGATCGGTGCCTGGCTGTTAACTGAACCCGATCGAGCGATTCCTTCGTTACTGCTCCTAACTAAAGCTGATCGAACCTGCTGCCTCTTGATGAACAGTGAGCGTTGTTGGGAGTTGGATGAACAGTTCCCGGTGGGGGTTGGATGAACAGGACCCCATGGTAGTAGAGGTCGTTGCCGCTGGATGAACAGGTCCCCGATCGAGCTGGTTGGGGGTGGATGAACAGGACCCCATGGAGGGCTGGATGAACATCAGCCCATGGATGAACAGTAGCTGGTGGAGGTAGGAGGGAGACGCCGTGGATGAATAGTCACAGGTGGAGGCTGGAGGAGGTCGATGGTGGATGAACAGTAGCCCGTGGAGGCTGGAGCGAGGCAGTAGACGGTGGATGAACAGTAGCCCGTGGAGTCCCGTTTTGCGGTACGCCACACCCCTCCCGATGAACAGGACCCCCTGTTTTGACCATAGGAGGTCGAAGAGAAGTCCATTTGCTCCGTTTTGCGGTACGCCAGACCCCCCCCCGATGAACAGGATCCTATTTCGACCGTAGGCGATCGAACACAAGGCCATTTCCTCCATTCTGCGGTACGCCAGGCCTCGTTTCGGCTGTTCCGTCCAAGCCGGTTGGCTCCTGATAAATAGGACGCATTCCATTGCCTCCCGATGAACACATCAATGCAGTTTCTCCGTTCCAACCCAGCCGGTTGGCTGCCGATGAATAGGATGCCGTCGCTGCTCTCCGCTGCCTCTCCATGTACACGAGCCCTGGCCGTACATATGCGCGAGTAGGCGTTCGAGACCCCGCTCGTATGTACGTATGTAGCCGTATTTACTTTCATGCACCCTGGTTATATGTATGTGTACACGATATTGATGGGACTGCATGACATGCTACGTCTGCGCCTCGGTTGGGTATTCTCCAAAAAAAGAACTGGGCTAGCCATTTTTAGAAAGAAAAAATATATCAATTGGGCTTGTCATGTGCTTAAATAAAAGTGTAAGCGTGGGCTAGACAGGCCACAGCCTCCGCATAGCGCGCAGTTGAGCTCCGTCTCTAAAACTAAAAAACAACTGGCGAGCTGCTGGGTCCCTGGTGTTATTTTCTTGTTGTGTAATTTTCTCGTTTATTGACTACATTGACAATGGCGTGGGACCTAGTTGTTAAACAATTAGGAGGAAGTTTTTTTGGCTTGTAATAACGAGGCACCTGCTTGCATAATGCAATGACCCTGGTGGGTCCCTACTGTCAGCCCCTCCACGTACAATCATCTCCTGGTTCCTCTCAGTTGTTGACCATGTCGACAATGCTAGACGGCGGTGGGCACAGCGAGTGAACCAAGGCGGAGAACGACGGCGAGGCCTCGGACGGGAACGAACTGGAGCCATGGAAGATGCGGCAGTGTAGTGGCAGGCGGAGGGGAGTACGAGGTTAACAACATGTAACTCAAGCTTACAAACAGTACAAAAAGCCCAAGGATTAATTGTTCATCAAATTTAGACAAAACCCAGATTGAACATGGCAATAACATCTAACCCAACCACTCTTTTTTGCAGTCACAAACAAATGGATATGTCTGATCCATAAAATCAACATCCCGTGCAAAAAAAATTATTGGAGGATGACTACAAGTTGTTGTAAAAAGAAGCCGAGCACGTTTAGAAGCCCATTTGTCCACCTGAAACTTCCTTTTTTGCTGTTCAACGTGTCCGTTCATGAGAAATCGCTGGTTGTAAAACTTAAGCCTCATGGACAATAGTAACCTCGCATTCAACAGAAGAATGTGACAAAGCTTCTGTTTGCCTGGTTGGATGCATATCCTTCCATCGTTATTGTCCTCAAACGAATGTCATGAGAACTGAGAAAATCCTGGTGCTTATTACGCCATCGATTGGTTATATGTTTTTCTCCATGTGTTAGGAGTGCCTAAGTAGACATGAAGATTGAAAACAGTTAAGGTCTGAATAAAGAGTATGTCGAAAGAGCGACAGTTGAATGGTTAATTCTAGTACAATATATATGGGCTTTCAATGTGCATGAACTCATCACCTTTATATATAAATTCTCCAGAGATCGAAAGCATCGCAGCAAGCCAATAATTATGTTCAGATCAAAACTAAACATTCTGATATATAAGATCTTTGATAGAATCCAGCAGCATTGATATGCTATCCATGGATGAACTCTTCATTGAGCACATAACATAATATTAGTACCCAAAGTGTACTCCAAGATGATATAAAACTTATGCGCACAAATGAAAAATGCAGCTTATGATTACAAATATGTAGATGATAATATACGGTACCTAAAAAAGTGAGGAGCCAAACACCAACTTGTTGTGATCACTAAATGGATCACTAATTAGACCCAAGGTCTCTAGTTTGGGCGCAGAGACGAGAGTTATTTGCGAAGGTTTATAACAATCATCAAGGAGCAACCTTTGAAGTGAAGGGGCATCTCCGATGATGAGCTACTGTCCTTCAAAACAAATTCCAATGCTTTTAAGGTGAGGCGGCTTTATTTGGAGATAACTTATAGGGATTTCTATTCCCAAAACAATCAGCAAGCACTCCAGGGCAGGACAACTGGAGTGGATGATGCTGTGAAGTGAGGCCTCCGACAGATAAACCACCACAAGCGAAAGTTTTTTTAGCAGTGGGAGTCGAAGCATTTGTACCAGATCGTCTGGTAGATGGCACTGGGCAAAGGTGGCGGTGTGGAGAGAGGAGGAATATCACGAGATGGATAACGGTGGTGTGGGCACAAATGCTTAGTGTTCGGTTCGTGGTATGAAACTTTCGTGGTAATGGTAGAACTCAAACTGCTGGAGTTTTTTGAATTCAGGGGATGTCAGCCAAGAATCCACCGTGCAGGGTATGGACAGCAGGTAGCGTGTCGGGATGCTGAGGCATTGAATGGGGCCCTGCTGGTGAGAGGAGACGATGGGTAGGAGGAGATCAAAATCAGGAAGGACAGATATCTGACGACAGTCGAGATTGAGGGGCGCGGTGTGCCATAGAGGGCACCACTGAGTTGAGAGGACTTGTGTGCTGCAACAATCCTTGGTGGGGAGAAGCGAGATGATCTCCCCAAGGATGTCGTCCGGGAGATCGCTGATGCGGTCCACCGAAGATTCTACGGCTTCCTCAGATCCGGGTGCGGGGGGGGGGGGTGTCGGTGTCAAAACCGGCAGATCTCGGGTAGGGGGTCCCGAACTGTGCGTCTAAGGTCGGTGGTAACAGGAGACAGGGGACACGATGTTTACCCAGGTTCGGGCCCTCTCTATGGAGGTAATACCCTACTTCCTGCTTGATTGATCTTGATGAATATGAGTATTACAAGAGTTGATCTACCACGAGATCGTAATGGCTAAAACCCTAGAAGTCTAGCCTGTATGACTATGATTATGATTATCCTTACGGACTGAGCCCTCCGGTTTATATAGACACCGGGGGGGACTAGGGTTGTACAAAGTCGGTTACAGAGAAAGGAATCTTCATATCTGGACACCAAGCTTGCCTTCCACGCCAAGGAGAGTCCCATCCGGACACGGGAGAGAGTCTTCGGTCTCGTATCTTCACAACCCATCAGTCCGGCCTATGTATCATAGTCCGGTCATCCGAGGACCCCTTAATCCAGGACTCCCTCAGTAGCCCCTGAACCAGGCTTCAATGACGAGGTGTCCGGCACGCAGATTGTCTTCGGCATTGCAAGGCGGGTGCCTTCTCCGAATACTCCAACATAGTCTTCAAACACAACGAACGTGTCCAGTTCTGCAAAACAACTACCACACACCACCGCAGGGAGTATAATATTTCATGAGTCCAATCTGCTGACAAATTTTTGTAGCGTGATATCATGTCATCACCCGGTTACTATTTCGAACCGTTTTTTAGCCTGTCGCTCCACGTTTCGAGATGCGGTTTTATTGGCACGTCTTGTCGAAGCAGAGATCGTGTCCCCTTATTACGGGATTCTCATCAGTACGGGCGTGGGTAACCCAACCGTTCCGTTGGCATGATTCCTTAGGAATAGGCAGGTTTTTTAAGGCTTAAGAGGAGGCGTTCGATATTCATCGCCTTTATAAAGGGGTTAAGACCCGTCTTGCTCCTTCACGCCAACCCTTTCCTCAACCTCTCCAACCTCGAGTTCCAGCACCCAAGGTTCAATTTAATTGCTTCAAGCTTCCCAGTTATGTCCGAACCCAGCCCTCAAGGTCGATGGGTGGCTTCATCTGTCACAGAGGAGGATATTGCGAAGCTCCGGGCGGCAAGATACCTGACCGCGGAAATCCCCCACAGGCTTCCTGCTCAAGGGCAGGTTATTCCTACTCCCAGATCCGGCGAGAGGGTCGTATTCATCTCCCACTTCCTCCGGGGGCTAGGGTTCGCTCTCCATCCCTTCGTTCGAGGGCTCATGTTCTATTACGGGCTAGATTTTCACGATCTGGCTCCGAACTCCTTTCTTCACGTCTCGGTGTTCATTATCATGTGCGAGGCCTTCCTACGAATACCCCCACACTTCGGCTTGCGGCTCAAGACCTTTAATGTGAAGCCGAAGGTGGTTGATGTGAAACAAGCGGAGTGTGGTGGTGCTACAGTAAGCAAACTCATCAACGCTTCTTGGCTAAAAGGATCCTTCACAGAATCTTCCGACCGATGGCAGCGGGAGTGGTTTTACATCACTGAACCCCGTGGTACCAAGTGGGCAGCTACACCTGCGTTCCGATCTGGTCCTCCAATTCAGCTCGCTTCATGGATCAATAAGGGGTTGGACTGGGGATCAATCGATGAAGTGCAGACTCTACAGAGCCGCATCCGGGGTCTCCTTGAGAAGGACAGTGATCTCATCGATGTGATTCAAGTAATGTTAGTCTGCCGGGTTCTCCCGTGCCAGCGACGGCCCCTCTGTATGTGGGAGTTTAATCCAGAAGGACCACGAACCCTTCAGCACTTCTTCTGCACAACGCACAGAGGAATGTGGAAGTTATTTTTTGGGACTCGGGTAGGGGGTCCTGAACTGTGCGTCTAAGGTCGATGGTAACAGGAGACAGGGGACAAGATGTTTACCCAGGTTCGGGCCCTCTCTATGGAGGTAATACCCTACTTCCTACTTGATTGATCTTGATGAATATGAGTATTACAAGAGTTGATCGACCACGACATCGTAATGGCTAAAACCCTAGAAGTCTAGCCTGTATGACTATGATTATGATTATCCTTACAGACAGAGCCCTCTAGTTTATATACACACCGGGGGGGACTAGGGTTGTACAAAGTCGGTTACAGAGAAAGGAATCTTCATATCTAGATGCCAAGCTTGCCTTCCACGCCAAGGAGAGTCCCATCCAGACATGGGAGAGAGTCTTCGGTCTCGTATGTTCACAGCCCATCAGCCGGCCTACGTATCATAGTCCGTTCGTCCGAGGACCCCTTAATCTAGGACTCCCTCAGGGGGGGGCTCGCTGCTTCTCCCCGCGCTGCCGGGTGCAGGATCTACAACCGGCGTCGCCGCTGGCGGGAGCCTCATCTTCTTGGCGCTGGGGCCAGCCGACTCCATTTTCCTTGCGGGCATTGTGCTGAGCTAACGGGTTTTAGCAGAGTAGCTAGAGACGAGCCTAGTGGCAGTGTGAGTGGGGAAGAAGGAGGGCTCGGGTTTTCTGTATGAGTGGAAGAAGAGGAGTAGGCGTTTTCTGTATGAGTGAGAAAGAAGGTGAGCGGGGGTTTTCTGTACGAGTGAGGAAGATGGGGAGCGGGGGGAATTGGGGGGCAATAGAAGCAGGAGAGTCCAGCAAGCTGCAGTATAAGTGGAAGCGAGGAGGAAGGAGGGTTTTTCTGGGATCGCCCCCTCTGCAAGAAATATGGGCTTCTCCTCGCAAAAAGCAAAAAGAAATGGGCATGAAGATGGATAGGATTTTGTATCGGCCTAGTCGGCTGCCCGTGTTTCGTACTAGAGAGCCTTAACACTAGAGGCAACCCATTAGAGACACTCTCCAGCTCTCCAGCTTATTGCCCATTCGAAAGAAGATAAGAGATGCATCCAGCTTAATTATGGCTCCTCATCGGTCAAGGTACCAATAAGCTTATTTCATCTTGCGTTGGTCATTCTACCTACTAAAATTCAGTAGTTAAGAATGTAGGAATACCTGGAGCACCATGAGGTTAGCTGATAGCAGGTTCCACTAAAATTGAGAATTGTGCTTCCATTTGCACAAATAGACACCATATGGAGATAGACAACCCTGTTTGCACAAATATGTAACAGGGTTATTTAAGTAGTGTCATTTTTTTGCAGCGGCATATGATTAACAGTAGCATCTCATATGTTATCAATGGTATTACAGTGACAATATGAAAATGTGCCATTATCTAAGAAGTGCCATCACATCAAGTCAACACTGGCACTAGATTAACGGGGGCTTACATTGACATGCATAACAATTGCATTATGACTATGTGATAACAAGGGCATGTGCGGTTCAAGGGGTTTTAACGGGGATTAACAGGGATTGTGGGGGATTATATCATGTACAAGCCAAATTCCGCGCCATTCCTCTCCAAACCCCTTGGGAGGAGGTTGAACCGAACAAGGCCTAAGACTAACCAGTGTGGGAGTAACTTAATTCCATACGGTATCATAATATGATACTCAACCCTCTCTTTCTTTATTTAATTCTATGCCACCGCATCAAATTTTCCTAGTTGGCATGCATGATACTACTTATGATACTCCCATTACAACCAGCCTGGTAGAATTAATATAACTAATCTAAATGGTCGCCGCCCGATCTCTTTGTCCTCCTCCTGCATCCGACTGAAGAAGAATCGTGCAAGACACCGGCTGTTTTTGCCGGCGTCGCCTCGGCGGTGGCCTTCATGGGATACAATCGGTGGCGGCCTCCCGTGTACTACTTCTTCTCGATTATGGCGGCGTGCGGGGATGTGCTCACCGTTACCTTGTCGACATCCACATAGCCGCGTCCCCTCGTCGACATCCGCGATAGCTTCTTTCTCTACCTGCATGGTGTGGCTACGCGCGCGTCGACGGTGGATAGTCCAATCGCAGGCACTGGAGGCGCTGGACGACGTGGCAGCGCCGACAGCAGTGACGATGCCCGTGACGCCGTGCTCACCTACAAGCCGGCGTGGAGCAAGTCGGCACTCTTCCTTGAGCTGTATTGGAGTGGCCAGCTGCGGAACCACGCGTTGACTTAGTGCGGCAACTGCCTCTGACAGGCTAGGCGAGGTAGGTGGAGCACCGAGCTGCCTCGCTCGTAACTGTCGGGCTCAGCGGGCCACCCAGACGACTTTTATGTCAGAGAACTGCTCTTCCTGCTCGTCGGATGCCGCTCGAAAGAGTGGAGAAAATGATGGAAGGAGGAGCTTGATCATTGTCCTGCTCCTGAACGGGCGTGTGTGGCCGGAGTGGGTTTCTCGCATTCCACGTGGGTCTCTCTATCTCTACTCTTATACTCTTATAAAAAACAGAGTTGGTGACGATGGTGTGCCTGCCATCCTGCAATATAGGTCGTTCGATTTACATCTGATGGATAGGAAGGAAACTATGGCAATTTTGCAAAAAGATACCCACACCCCTCTCCACATTTGCAAATAAGGCCTTCCCTTGTTCATCCTTTTCTCCCACAAGATAAACTACTCATACAAATGCGTCTTGATGTTCCATGCAACGCATGGGCATCTTTCTAGTAAATGCAAGTTTTTCAATGCGGCAAGGAGGCGGGTACAGCTGGGAGTGCAGTGGGCGGTGCCCTCGGCCAGCGCACCGATTCAAATGGCGGACGCGGTGAGAGGTCGCGTCCGCCCTTACCCCCTTGACCGTGGACCGTGACCGTGTACGTCTGGCTTTGAGGACAACATTATCCTTGACAGTGTACGTCACCCTGTGTCCAGATCTGAGATGCCACCTGTACCAGATGAATAACTCCAAGTTCGACCACCGTGATGCTAGGTGCGAGCCGAGGAACACTATAGGAGAGACCCCCCTCATAATTTTCCTACATTGGTCATTTGATTCATAGGATAGAATGCTATATGATTTTTTTCCTATCTAATCATGTGTTAATTGGCAATCTACCATTCACTCCAACTTTTTTTCACTTCCTTTGTTTTTCCAGTGTCAAACACTCTAGTTTTTTTTTTGAGGGGAACACTGTGTTGATGCTATGGGATTCAAGTGGACATGCCACTCCAATCCTTTATTTTTCCTATTCCTGCATTTTAAGTTCCTACGAAGATAGTACTTGCTCTAAATGATGTGCCGCTGCAAGAGCCGCCTATATTAATTAACCATGCTCTAAAAAGGTGGACCAGCTTTGGCTATAGTATACTACTAGTTAGTAGGTGACCTTGCTCTTGGCTCTTCTCCTCTTCTGGAAGTCGAACAATAATGATGGTACTACAGTAGTACTTTTGGCAATTTGACACCAAATGAACTGTTGCACGTCCACCGCTTGTAAGCAAAAGTTTCTCCTCGTGCTGCGAGCCACCGCACACGCTTTGGCGAGGGAGAAGATGTAGTAAGCAAGCTTCTCGTCGTTCTGCGAGTTGACGGGACAAATCAAAGTTATTCTAGTACTCTCTACAAAAAGGGCCGACCAAGTCCATGGCTACCATCCCGTCCTCCATCATTGAGTACGTGCACTATTCACATGCCATCGAGGAGAAAAAATATTGCGTAGTACTAGGTGCCATCAAAGTGCACGACTCACTTACGCACTGCTTATCTCCATTTTCTTGCATGACACGTGCACCTTGATGCTAGATGTCCCGCGTGTTGGAAAAAGGATGAACAAAGCTCATGTCAAAAAAAGAGACTGGAAGAACATAGATTCCTGACGACCGAGAAGGAGCAAGGAACCTTGCGGTGGAGCGTCTACACTCATAATATTTTATATTATTCAACGATATAAAATCAACCAAATCTCTCGTCTAGCTGGTTCGCGCATTTTCCCCTGTTTTTTGCCGCCTGGCCACTATAGAATCGCCTCGCGACGGCCAATTCCTCTCCAAACACCTAGGGAGGTGGTTGAACCGAACAAATCTAACTTGTTTTTAGTGGGTACATTGACGCGGCATCGAAAGGGTGTGATAGGTGACTCTGGAAAAATAATTGACTACCACATTGGCATACATGAGCATGGGGCCCACTTGCCAGCGTGCTAGACGGAGGAAGGAACACAAGACAAAATGGAGTGCGGAAGGGTGTGAATCGATTGGCTCACATGTGATGACCACTGGAGCAATCCACTCAGATTGTACTACGTTAAAAAATTCGTGCAAACACGGCCGGTTATACTGTGAGTAGGTGACTGTGCGCTTGGCTCTTCGCCCCTTCCAAAAGTCAAACAATGATGATGGTACTACAGTATAGATACTTTTGGCAATCTGACACCGAATGAACTACTGCACGTCCACCGCATGTATTAAGCACACTATCGTAAAGCAAAAGCTTCTCCTCGTCCTGCGAGCCACCGCGTGCGCGTGAGTGAGGGAGAGGTCATACTAGTACTCCTAGGAGACTAGCAACAGTGGGAGTAACTTCAGCGGTAACATCGAGTCCAACTCAGCAAATTTGCTTATGTGGCGGTGAGTTAATGAGGAGAGAGGTAGTTTGAGTAACTTAGCTAGTTACTGTAACATCACATGTCCCAATGCAATATGAGTCTATAACCCAATAAATGCAGCTTTGCATGACACAACACTTATGTTACTACCCACTATGAAGGTAGTAACATATTCTAGGAATATATGTATGTTACTACTCCCTCTTTCTAGGTGTATAAGTCCCCTAAGGTGGAGCAGCGCGACCTAGGTGGCTGCGGATTGGAAGAGGCCAAAGAATTGGACCGAAAATTCTCCCAATCACCGTGCCAGTTTTTTTCCTCCTAAACCAAACAGAAATTAGCAATGAATCCCTAATTAATAGGGCTGCCATTTCAGCCAACCCATGCAGGCCCATTGACGTGCATGCAAACTAGGGTCAATCCCTCCCCTAATCAACGTGTTCCTTCTCTGCATGCATAGGTCGCTCCTTCTCTCCCACATTAACTTCCTACCCCGCGTGGTTCAGCCAAAAAATTTGATCACTGATGAACGAGGTAGTGAGGGGAACGAGGACAGAATTTAATGCATTGCGCCTAAGCATTTTGGGAATATCTATTTTTCGTAAGGTGACTTACACACCTAGACGGAGGGAGTAGTGTATGTTACTCTCCACTGTGGCTAGTCATAGTATGCAAAGCTTCTCCTCGTTTGCAAGTTGATGGGACACATCAAAAGTAGTGTATTAGTCTCCAAAAAGGGCTGACCATGTCCATGGCTACCATCCCATGCTCTATCATTCAGTCCGTGCACGATTCACGTTCCATTGAGAAAATAATGTTGCGTACGTGCCATCGAATAAAATAACTTAATTTATAAAAAACGTGCCACCGCGTCATGATCGAACTTCGATTCGTCCACGCGTGGTTCCCATGAACAACTACTACACTCACCAAATTATCTGGTGAGCTGCCTCTTCGTACAGAAATGAGCTCACTGTGTACCCGCGCGTGAGTATTAGGGAAAGAGGCAAAGAGTACCTGTGTCGGCCTGCACCTCTTCTCTTCGTGCTCATTTTCCTTTTTTTCAGGTGATTCGTGCACGTACTCCACCTACGTTCATGACCGTTGGTGAGTCTCTCCTACTATACTTAACTCCATTTTCTTGCATGACACATGGACATGGATGCTGGATGTCCCACGTATCGGCAAAACTTAGAAGAACGCTTTCTGACGATCGAGAAGTAGCAAGAAACCTCGTAGTGGAGTGTCTGGACTCTTTAATATTTTTATTCGGCGATATAAAATCTACCCAATCTTCTCCACATTAGACCGAAAGAGTCTAAAACATGGCAGCCTAGTGTAGTTACATCTTACATGGCCAACCCATGCTATCACCATATTTCTTGGCCTCCGTGCGACACCTAGCTCTAGTAATCCACCAGCTCGTATCGCTTCTCACTCCTCGTCTCTCTCAGAGTGCGGCAGGCTGGTGATTTTGCCATCTATTGAGGTCGGTTAACTCATCACATGTTAGTGACATGCCAAGAGCATTCTAAAAAATTATTGTACTCTATTGTTATGCCAAGAAGAGGAAGCGCTTTGACCGACGGACCAAACGAGACAGGTGTGTCGTGCCGTGAGTGGGTCCAGTTTCTCGTTTTGAACTAGTTTGGTGTAGTAGTAACACTTGGTTTTGACTATTGATAAGATTTTATATAGGGCCTTGTGTATTCTTCGAGGTTGCCTTTGACTATTGATAAGATTTTATATAATTTGAAAATTATATCATTCGAAGATCCTTTCATGTTCCATTTCAAAAAAAAAGATCCTTTCATGTATGAATTTGATGGTATGCTTTGAGCAACTTGCATGTCCTATACTGCTCCTGTTTGGATACTCTAACTTAGCTAGAGGTTAGACTAACTCATGACTAACCCTGAACTAACTCTAGCCAAAGAGGTGTTTGGATGACAGGGTTAGATTGACAATAAATGCACTTGATGGAGAGAGAAAAGTGATTTTTTAGTGGGCCCCACGAGAACTAGCTCCAATTAGCACCACTTGGCTGGCGGGATAGAGAGAGAAAAGTGATTTTTCGGTGGGCCCAATGAGAACTATCTCCAATTAGCACCTCTTGGGTGGGATAGTTTTTTTTTGGTGGGTTTGGTGCAACTTTCTCTAATTTAACCCTCATGTTTGGATACTTTAGGGCTATTTGAGCCGCAGCAAACTCAAACTAACTCTAACCCATGGATCCAAACAGGGCCAAAGTTAGTCTCAGAAAACGCATTAAGCCCTATATACATGGACAGACAGAGTACATGATACTAGCAAACACTCACCATTAGTAGTAGTTCATTGGTTGGTTTCGATTTTTGATTCAGTTGATGTGCTGCTACCATCCACTATTCACCTGTGGTTGTTTCTAGAATAAAAAAAGGAGGTAGTACTTACTGTGGGAAAGGTGAAGTGATGGTTGCTTCGCCCGAGCAACTTATTACTCTGGGAATATTGGAGTACCAGCGGATTCAACGAAGAGAGAAATGATGGTTACTTTGTCCGAGCACCTTACTGTGGCGAAGGTGGGGCTCTATGATTTGACTGCTCACGAGTCATTATTACTGTGGCGCAACGACCGGGGTGAATCTTTCCCTGCAGTTGTGCACTCAATATTGCTACATGGCAGGTGGAGCCGGATGAAGGATGTCCCACATGTCGGCGAAACGAAGTTGCATTGTTTCTGGCATTGCTATCAATCCTTCAGGATTTGTTTATATGTACGCATAATTTTTCCAGCATAATGAAATTGTACTGTGATGCTATGAAGGTTTCAACTTTGGTTCCCACAGGAAAAAAAAGGTTTCAACATAGGATTCATGTGTCCTCTTGCCTCAAGATTGTCTCGTTGCAACATTCCATCAAATACAAATGAAACTACCATGGCTGCAAATGCATCTCAATGGTTCGCAGATCAGCGCCAATATTCAGATCACAACTGAAGACAAAGTAGTGAGAAGGTGTACAAATAAAGAAAAATATATAATTGATCGATGTTGTTCGTAGGCATGGCTCCATTTCCTGGCTCAGTGTTCATTGGTTGGCAGCTAGTTTCGCCCAGCTCTGTAGCCAAAAAAGAGGTGTATGGAGGACATCACAATCCGATCATTTTGTGCAGCTCCACTAAAATCGAGCTGATCATCCATGTTTGCAAAGATATCCAGAGAGTGTGATTACATTAATAGTGGAACTAGATGATGAAACATAACACACACAAATAGAAGCCGATCACCTCTGCGATCTCTCTTTAGGACTAACTACTTGTTGGAGAAGATTAGGCATAGAGTTGGATGAGCAGGATAGCAAAACCAATCTCCCTTTCTGCAGTCCCAAGAAATGTAAAAACGTTGCCCATGTGACATTTTGGCGGAACTACACAAAACACTCTTAAGAAAAAAGTGATTTGTGCAGTTCATCGAAAGGTCGCAAAGCAACGAGGTGAAATGGATAGCCCTGTTTGCAAAAGGAGGTTGAAAGGAAACAATTACTGCCCAATAACACGAGTTGAAGACACATACGCCAACAAAAAAGAAGCATATTCCATGTAATAAGGGAAAGATAGCAGCATGGTGGTTTATCAAAAGCGGTTTGAGGATGAGATTGCAAGATGGAAAGTACGTCGGCCGAGATACGTTTTAAGCAAACAACTAAAAAAGATCCACATGCAGCAACGTGGGAAGATGGGCAGTGGAGCAAGGCCGGAGGAAGTTGTACCTGAGGGTCATCAAGATGTAACTAGGAGGGCGCCAGAGGCCGGGATCTGCCCATACTGCGGCAGCGAGCAAGTGGCGAAGGCCCTACCGCACCGGAGCTTGGTCAGAGAGAATGGCGGGTACCGCAGATCGGGACGTGCTGCCTCAACGCCGTCGAACGGAGAAATGTTGCACATCCTCACTTTCCACCAGCGGACGGGATGCGGCCAGATCAGTGACCAACGGTGAGAGAGAGAGAGGCCACCGCCGCCTTGTGTGAGATAGTGTGACGATAGAAAAACCCCGGCAGGCAGGCTCCATTGTATATAGTGGAGCGGATTTTTCTTTTTTCCCGACGACAATCGTTTTATATTCAGGACGTGCCATTGAGGAATATAACATTATTTAATACTAATGCGTCAAGTCGAACTTTGTTCCGTCTACGCATGGTACACGACCCTCCTTCGAGTAAACAACCACTACACGCGTCAAATTATCACGTGGGATGCCTTTTCGTACAGAAATGAACTCCACCGTGTACCCGCGCGGGTCTAGCCGGGAATGAGACGTGAGTACGTGCATCATGTGTGCACCCCTTCTTTAGGTGCAGGTACGTACGTGGGTGGGTGTGTGAGAGATGTTTTGTGCGGAACAGAAGTTGTCGATGATATCTCAAACAAAAAAACGTAACATATGCAATGTGTGTGAAACAGAGTCATGGATATATCATATATAGAGGGAGCGATCCACGAGAAGAGAGTGGAGGGATCATCGGCGTGAGACACCGATATAATTGAAAACAGGGATGAAGTGTGTGGATGCGCGATCGATAAAGAGTGCCATCGAATGTGTGTTTGCCCACGTCAAAGATACAGGGCGGCTGGCCTACTGGAATGTGAGAGGGCAGAGGTGCAGTTTTTCTCTGTGGCATGGATACCTACCTACAACATTCGACTATCGGTGTGTGTGGGGGGTGAGAGGGGGCAGAGACCTAACTATAGAGAGGTAGATTGACTAGTATATGTGTGGAGAAGGAGAGAGACCTAGCTATGTATTGAGGGAGATCGATCGGCATCCATGCATATGTGTAGCAGAGGAATAAGGTTGGGAGAAAGACCCCCCCCCCCCCCCCCCCCCCCCCCCCCCCCCCCCCCCCCCCCCCCCCCCCCCCCCCCCCCCCCCCCCCCCCCCCCCCCCCCCCCCCCCCCCCCCCCCCCCCCCCCCCCCCCCCCCCCCCCCCCCCCCCCCCCCCCCCCCCCCCCCCCCCCCCCCCCCCCCCCCCCCCCCCCCCCCCCCCCCCCCCCCCCCCCCCCCCCCCCCCCCCCCCCCCCCCCCCCCCCCCCCCCCCCCCCCCCCCCCCCCCCCCCCCCCCCCCCCCCCCCCCCCCCCCCCCCCCCCCCCCCCCCCCCCCCCCCCCCCCCCCCCCCCCCCCCCCCCCCCCCCCCCCCCCCCCCCCCCCCCCCCCCCCCCCCCCCCCCCCCCCCCCCCCCCCCCCCCCCCCCCCCCCCCCCCCCCCCCCCCCCCCCCCCCCCCCCCCCCCCCCCCCCCCCCCCCCCCCCCCCCCCCCCCCCCCCCCCCCCCCCCCCCCCCCCCCCCCCCCCCCCCCCCCCCCCCCCCCCCCCCCCCCCCCCCCCCCCCCCCCCCCCCCCCCCCCCCCCCCCCCCCCCCCCCCCCCCCCCCCCCCCCCCCCCCCCCCCCCCCCCCCCCCCCCCCCCCCCCCCCCCCCCCCCCCCCCCCCCCCCCCCCCCCCCCCCCCCCCCCCCCCCCCCCCCCCCCCCCCCCCCCCCCCCCCCCCCCCCCCCCCCCCCCCCCCCCCCCCCCCCCCCCCCCCCCCCCCCCCCCCCCCCCCCCCCCCCCCCCCCCCCCCCCCCCCCCCCCCCCCCCCCCCCCCCCCCCCCCCCCCCCCCCCCCCCCCCCCCCCCCCCCCCCCCCCCCCCCCCCCCCCCCCCCCCCCCCCCCCCCCCCCCCCCCCCCCCCCCCCCCCCCCCCCCCCCCCCCCCCCCCCCCCCCCCCCCCCCCCCCCCCCCCCCCCCCCCCCCCCCCCCCCCCCCCCCCCCCCCCCCCCCCCCCCCCCCCCCCCCCCCCCCCCCCCCCCCCCCCCCCCCCCCCCCCCCCCCCCCCCCCCCCCCCCCCCCCCCCCCCCCCCCCCCCCCCCCCCCCCCCCCCCCCCCCCCCCCCCCCCCCCCCCCCCCCCCCCCCCCCCCCCCCCCCCCCCCCCCCCCCCCCCCCCCCCCCCCCCCCCCCCCCCCCCCCCCCCCCCCCCCCCCCCCCCCCCCCCCCCCCCCCCCCCCCCCCCCCCCCCCCCCCCCCCCCCCCCCCCCCCCCCCCCCCCCCCCCCCCCCCCCCCCCCCCCCCCCCCCCCCCCCCCCCCCCCCCCCCCCCCCCCCCCCCCCCCCCCCCCCCCCCCCCCCCCCCCCCCCCCCCCCCCCCCCCCCCCCCCCCCCCCCCCCCCCCCCCCCCCCCCCCCCCCCCCCCCCCCCCCCCCCCCCCCCCCCCCCCCCCCCCCCCCCCCCCCCCCCCCCCCCCCCCCCCCCCCCCCCCCCCCCCCCCCCCCCCCCCCCCCCCCCCCCCCCCCCCCCCCCCCCCCCCCCCCCCCCCCCCCCCCCCCCCCCCCCCCCCCCCCCCCCCCCCCCCCCCCCCCCCCCCCCCCCCCCCCCCCCCCCCCCCCCCCCCCCCCCCCCCCCCCCCCCCCCCCCCCCCCCCCCCCCCCCCCCCCCCCCCCCCCCCCCCCCCCCCCCCCCCCCCCCCCCCCCCCCCCCCCCCCCCCCCCCCCCCCCCCCCCCCCCCCCCCCCCCCCCCCCCCCCCCCCCCCCCCCCCCCCCCCCCCCCCCCCCCCCCCCCCCCCCCCCCCCCCCCCCCCCCCCCCCCCCCCCCCCCCCCCCCCCCCCCCCCCCCCCCCCCCCCCCCCCCCCCCCCCCCCCCCCCCCCCCCCCCCCCCCCCCCCCCCCCCCCCCCCCCCCCCCCCCCCCCCCCCCCCCCCCCCCCCCCCCCCCCCCCCCCCCCCCCCCCCCCCCCCCCCCCCCCCCCCCCCCCCCCCCCCCCCCCCCCCCCCCCCCCCCCCCCCCCCCCCCCCCCCCCCCCCCCCCCCCCCCCCCCCCCCCCCCCCCCCCCCCCCCCCCCCCCCCCCCCCCCCCCCCCCCCCCCCCCCCCCCCCCCCCCCCCCCCCCCCCCCCCCCCCCCCCCCCCCCCCCCCCCCCCCCCCCCCCCCCCCCCCCCCCCCCCCCCCCCCCCCCCCCCCCCCCCCCCCCCCCCCCCCCCCCCCCCCCCCCCCCCCCCCCCCCCCCCCCCCCCCCCCCCCCCCCCCCCCCCCCCCCCCCCCCCCCGGTGTTTTTTGGTGATGTAAATTTTACATCTATCACTTTTTGGTAATGTATTTTACATCATCTATTGGAGATGCTATTAGAATCCCACTTGAGATTAACAATGTATGTCTTGTACTGCTTCAGCCTCGACGTCTTATGGCTCACCGGAGCTGCTCCAATGATGGAACCATCCATCACAACAGAGCAGTGCCCTGGATGCTGTCTATAGATTCCTCGGATCTTCCTCCACACCTCCGACAACCACCTCTGCCTCAACTTCTACAATGACCAACCCAATGATCCTGAGGTCGACACAGCTACGGGAAAGAGGTTGTACACTTGCCGCATCACTTATTACTCTACATTAATGTCACTCCATTAGGGCTATTTTTGTTCAAAGGAAAAACTTAAGGAAAAACATAGCAATAGGAAATTTTACTATGGCACTCTACTATTCAATTATTCATGCATTTTGTTGAATGGAATGGAGCAAAACATCCACCTGGACCTACTTTTCAAAATCCTATGCATGAAAACAAGACCAAGTGCATTAGTGGAAGAATAACATTCTAACTGTACACGCTTTCATATGGTTTCACTTTAATTGGCCATGTTTCTTTCCATTCCTCTGCTCTTCCAATTCCTGTGAACCAAACACCCAAGTTGATAGAAATCATGTGTTTACAAATGCTCTGTTTCCCACGTGCATTCCTATCCTGTTCTGGTGTTTTTCCTATCCCTGCGTTTTTAGAATCCTGCAAGCCAAAGGAGCCCTTACAGAATTACTTCAGTGACAGGTAGGTGTCGAAGAAAACTTTGTGTGGTTTGTTTTGCTCCTACCGCAACGTCGTCCACCTCACCTGAGCTGCTCCATCGACATAAGCATCCACCAAACCAGGCATCACGACTCCTGACCGTCTTTCGCCGCCTCATATCTCCTTTCCTGCCGCCGGCACCCACCGCAACTGCATCACCATAATCGACTCAGCAGATGAACCTGAGGAGTACACGGGTCCATAAGAGAGGTCGCACTCTTTTGTTTCTGCTTATGTTATGTATAGCTTAATATTACCTGCTACTTTATCGTCCTGTTCACCTCTTAGACTCCAAGTCAGGTCCAAATTAATGTTCAAACTTGAGTTTTAAAATTACTTGTGAGGCATATATCGAGGCAACTATGAATACTATCTCTGTATTATCTGGTTCACCTATGGTATGCCTATGTTGTTCATCTTCGGTGAGAAACAAATAGTAAAGCAATCATCATCTGTATTTTTATTAAATTAAAGCTATCATCAGCCTGCTATCATTATTTTTGGATCAATCCACTGGTTGTTACCATCACTCTAGATTTCTGCATGCTCTCCTTACATAATCTCACTACATTTTTGTGTATGCATGTCAGATATTGTACACAGACATGCTGAACATGTAGAGAAAAAGAAAAGAGTTTTGCGCGGCAATACAATGTCATGTAGACATTGCTCCATGGTGGGTTCAATGGATTCAGATTGTAATCCAGAGGAAGATATCTGTTCTTAGGCGGATTCAGACATAGCTGACCACTCCTATTTACCCCCAAGGTGTTTGCTCTAACTTGGCATGATGATGTTGGTCATATCATGCATATGTTGCCTTGCAGTGCCTACTTTCGACATCATATATGTCATCTGCTTAGTTTAGACATGTTCTGTAATGCCACCTGTTTAGTTTCTATATCATATATGGGAATTATGCAGTCTCATCTCTTTTAGCCAGCCATAATATATGTGAAATATGCAATGCCATCCTGTTTAACCAGGCATCATATATTTGAATGATATCTTGCCCATCCTTTTCTTCATTACATTTCCATTTGTCGACAATGTTTCAGCCATTTGAGTGGGTAATGGAAAAAACTGGAGTGAAAACAAGGTCTTCGGAGCAGACAGTGCTACCTGTTGAAGCAGATCTTTTGCTGGGTCCCGATAGCTCCTCAGAGATGGATTCAGAGACAGATGACCAGTCCTATTCCCCACCGAGGTGTATGCTCTAACTTGGCACGGTTATACTGCTCATATCATGCATATGGTGTCTTGCATTGCATAGTATAGACATCATATACACAATATTCAACACCATGTTCTTAGTTCAGACATCATATATGTGAATGCCCTCTGCTTAGCATATAAATCACATATGTGAATTAAATCATGCAATCCTGATTACTTAGATAACATGTATGTGAATTATGTCATGCGAACATGTTTACTAAAGACATCATATAATTATCTCATGCCATCCTGTTTAGTTAGTCATCATATCTTTTAACTATGTCATGCAATGCTATCCAGTTTAGATAGACATCATATATGTGAATTTATGTCATGCTATCCTTTTTAGTTAAACAATATACATATCAACTATTTCATGCCCTCTTTTTTCCACACTATATATTGCATCTATCTCTCATACAAGGTCTGTACATTAAACTATGTTTCTTGCTTATCAGCCATCTGAATTGGAGCCGGTGATGGCAGTATCTAGCGGAGTAAAAACACGGGCTTCAAATAAAACAGTGCTACCTCTTGGTGGAGATAGCACCCCGGTTGTACATGCATGAGAACCAGCCCTACCACACATAACCCAGACTCTCGCAGATTGTACCCCTACTACGATGGACAGAGAACTAGCTTCACCCAATCTAACCCCAACCCTAGTAGATAGTAACCCAGTTCCTGTTGACACAACACCATCTCCACCACAGAGCTCCCAAACAAGAGCAGTTACTAAGGTAGCTGCAGTGCCCAAAGAGCTAGTACTACCACGGCGAACCCCAACTCCACCAGTTAGTACATCTATTCTTGTGGAGGAAGCACAACCAGCCGTTCGTAGCTTAGCATCTATCGCATTTGATGTTATTAAATCCTATGTGTGTATATTCCCATCATGGAAATATTATACTGAAGATGAAGGAAAATGCCAGTTGCAGGTGTTTGTCCAGGAGTTATGTGTAAGTAATGTTATTCATGGCAATTGCTTTGCTTTGTCCCATACATTATACCTCCATGATGGTTATAATACAGCAAATTTTCCCATTTTTCTCCATAGAGAAGAACTGAATTGGAAACTCAGGATGAGGTAACCTGTGCTAATACCTCTGCTATCTTCAAGAATGCTTGGTGGCAGTATCGAAATTACCTGAAGAAAACGTACTTCACTGGCAAAGAAACTCATCAAATTCCCTTACGTTCTCCTGAGAAACATTTACTGGACAATGACTAGGAACGCCTTGTTCTGTACTGGTCCCGAACCAAGAATGTGGTAAGGTTTATGAGCTCATTTTTTATTTTTAAGTATTATATTTGTGCGTCTTACTGTACTCTGTTCATGTAGAACAAGTGCTTAAACCTGAAGAGCAATTGTTCTCATTTAAGATTCCATTGCTATCGTGCATACTGCTTTGCTCTTGTATCACTGTATATACTCATACAAACTTATTTTTAAAAGTTGAAGGATCCAATCGAAACTCTAATGGCACAACAGGTATGTTTACGCATGTTTTTTTAACAGGTTTGCTCTTATAAATAGCTCTGTTGATTTCAATTTCAATTGTGTATACAGTTGACTTCTCATATCATGCACATTACTAGCATCAGAACAGAGCCAATAGTGTTGTTGTACATGTAGACCCGTGGTACCCATCTGAAATCTTGTTGTGTCATGTAGTTTCCCACGCTTTGTATTATTTCAGTGCTGCTTTGTCTTGAACTGATATGATTTGAACCGTGTCTCTCTTTTGATTTGGCAAGACAATGCAGTGACCATAGGACATAGATATATGTTTGTTTGATGCTTTTATTATGTACTACTTGGCAATAGCAGACTTGGTAGTTTAATCATGTCCACCTTACTAATGAACTGGTTCACCGAAATGAGTTTCATATACTAGTACATGCTAAGCCTGTTATGTGTCTGCTTGATTCTTCTTTTAGAATGCTGACAGAATATTGGGGAAGAGTGCCTTATTAAGAAATGTTAAAGGATGTAATGCAGATATGGTTCAGGATAGTGAGACATGCTTGTTGGTCTCCAACAAAGCTGATAAAACAGATAAGGAAAACTATCTTGAAGACAGTGAGACAACCCCAAAGTCATGTCTTGGTTTAGTGTTCGAGTTACTGGCCACTACCGCTGGCACAAGCTATTCAAACTCACTATCTGAATCAGTTTGGTTTCTTGACTCTCAACTACAAGCTGAAAGACATCGATCAACTGTGATGCGACAAGAAGCTGAAGGACTACGGAAGTCCCTGGAGCATTCACATGTATACTTTCTGGTGCAACAACAAGCATTGGAGGATTTTAGCGCCAAATAGGACAAAGCTAATAAGCTTGCTAAGCTTATTGCCAGCATGGTGGATACCCAGGATAACGTTTCTTGAGCTCTTCTGAAGTTGTTTCAGGTATGGATTTGTTTTGCTGCCGCGTTTATTTGCACTGGTGGCCAATTTAGATGGCCAGTGTATGTAATATGCTGGGTTGTTCCCTATATTTGCACTGGTGGTGAAGTTTGATGCCTAGTGGATGTAATATGTGTAATAGCCGTAATAGCCTAGCGTTTGTTGCCACAGTAACCTATTTTTATAACTAGGCCACAATAACCATGGCAACACACCGACTGTTGTAACCATGGTCCTGCTACCTGCGGTAGTGACCATGGCCCTCCACTGGCTGTACGATCCATGGGCCTTCTACGGGCCATAGGATCCATGGGCCTTCTACTGGCCGTAGGATCCATGGGCCTTCTACGGGTCGTCTCATCTATGGGCCTTCTACGGGCCGTATAATCGTTTCGCCAATCATGGGCCGTACTATTCGTGGACAAATAACGGTCCGCAAAATGGGCTGTAAACGGGCTAGAGTGGAAATCGTCTGTTTTATAGCCTGACCATAACGGGCCGTTAATAGGCCGTATTTGATGACGCTATGAAAACAGCCAAATGGGTTAATGGGCCACAAATAGGCCGACTATAACCACGGGCTGAATTTGGCCCACAAGCGAAACAAGCCAGTAACGGACCGTAAGTAATCGAATTCTGGAAGTGAGCCCAAGAATAATGGGCCCTTAGAAGGCCGAAAGTTAACACGGGCTGGAAACGGCCGACGGGATTATGGGCCGTTAATGGGTATAAAGCGATACACTGTTCATTACGGGCCAGTTTCACCATGTGTCTTTAATGGGCTAAGAGTTACAAAGGGCCTCATATGGGTCGAAAGACGTCAAGGGCCATACATGGGCCGGAAGTTACAACGGGCTGGAATCATATTGGATGGCCCAGATGATGCTACTAGGCCTAATTCGGATAGGGCGTAACGGGTTGTGACTTAGCGGGTTGTAAATGGGCTATATGCGAACAGGTCGTTAACAGGCTTTCCGTGGGCCGGCCTGCTACCTTTTGACCATGTCAAACGGGCTGGCCTTTTCACCAGAATGGGCCTCTGTTGGGCCGTGCCATGTGTCGACGTATCATAGGCGCCTTGGTCCAATGAGTGGATGACATCAGTCCCAACGGTGAGCCGACACGTCATTCCTCTAGCCATTCAGAATTTTACACGTGGAAAATCCCCATTGGTCTGGGCTGTTAACGGGTTATCGGATCCAAACCGGAACCTGATAGCTTAAAGGCGACCCATTACGGTGGATGCCATGTGTCGGTTACCCTTGACGAAAGCACTTCTATGACGCGCGATTTATCATCATGGAAGTGGACACTTCCGTGATGATAATTTTGGTAATGTCATGGAACACTTCTACGACAGCACATGTAAGACTATCTTGATTCTGTCATAAAATCCTCATGGATGTACATGCATGACAGAAAACGTGACCTACTGTGACAAAGACGTATCATCACGGAAGTGTATTTTTTTGTGGTGTGAGCAGCGGTCTGGAGCATTTCAGCTTCATAATAATGAAGGTCATCTTCAATTTCAGCATCCTCTTAAGCCATCCTTTCGTCAGCATCTGCTTGATTTGCTGAATGTATTGCATCAAGTTCTTCCACGGGCCTCTTGAAAACATAGAAGGCTCGGTCATATTGCTGGTCACATCTCATTGCTTTCTTGTTAACCGTCAAATTTAGCTGCAGTAGGATGTCTTGCTTGGATAGTCTTAAGCTGCCATCCGATGCAGTTGTGTTGTAGTCCCTTGTATCAAATGTTGGTTGTGATTTTGCAGTCTTTGTGTACCATTTTAGGATATACTTGTCTGGAAATTTGTCAGGCTTCAGGTAGTCCAGTATGTTCATGATGTGAAGGCAGAACAGACCTGCATTTTGTGATGAATGCAGAATACATAGTTTGTGAGCCAGCAATGAGTTTCATATATTGATATGATACTACTAGTTTAGCTTTTTAATGAGTTTGTTTTTCCTCTCACCTGTGTGTGTCCAAAGCTTGCATTCGCACTCATATATTTCATTCTCTGGGTCAGCTACAACCTGGAATTCATGCTTTGACCACGCAAATCTTTCTTCATCATCATGGCCAGCCTTGTTGTGGTAGTACACAAGGTACTTAGTGGGATCTACTGTAGACTTTGCATGAAATAGTGTGGCTTTTCTCATCCTAGTTCTCTTCTCACTATACACGGCTCTCGTGTACTTGATAGCCATGTCTTCCTCGTAGCCGTAAGTTGTTTTTGTCATAGGATTGCTCTGCACATGTCAAAAAATAAGATATTAGTCGAAGCAGAGTCATGGGTTTCATTTTTTAAATACCAAATGCACATGTTGAAGGAAGTCACAATATGGGGGTGTTTTTTTGTCTTAATACCATGCTGGCTATTGTTTGCTCGTTCTCCTTCTGCATCCGAGTTTGTATACAAGCATTTACGCCGTGGCTCCATCGACGGCCTGGTACGGCCAGCTTCAACATCAACAACTCAAGAGCCTCGTGAGGGGCCAAGCCTCGCGAGGCGGACGACACAAAGACCTCCACAAGGGGCGGCCTCCTCAGGCTGGCTCTCGAGGAGGGGAGATCTCAATGCAAGGCTCACTACGTGAGGTCCAGATGACGTGAGCCATGACGACCAAGGCCAGGCGGGCGCCGGTGGGTGCAGTGTACCAGTTTTCTCTTTAGTGCTAAGGAGGCCAGCGCAGGCGTGAAGTCCCGAGGAATCAGCCAAAGGTTTCCATTCCGGTGCAACAAGACCAAGACCTTCAGGACTGCAGGACGAAGGTCATCGCCGAGCCCACCACGGCGTCACGACCAGGGGCTTTTCCAGGCGAAGACTACTTTTGTCAGGATAGCTTGTACTAGTTGTCCCCCTTCGAATTTGGCCGTTGTGGGATCCCTTCCCGCCTACATTTGGGAAGAGGACCAAGGCCACTATAAATAGGACCTAGCCACAGTCGTAGTGAGGGATGGATCATTCAAATCATCCTCAAACCCACCAGCTCATCGAGCACAAGAACACCTCTCCTCCTGAGGTTCTTCCCCCACCGTACTAGTTCATCCTCAGCCGCTCGAGGCCAATCCACCACAAAGCAGGAGTAGGGTCTTACACCGCTTGTGGCCCGAACCTGGGTAAACTATTGTGTCTCTTTTCCATTCAGTTCATCGAGCTAGGTCATGAGATTAGCGAGCAGGTAGACTGGGGAGGATGAGTTCTTCACACGCACCCCAGGTAGTCTGCGGAACCCAAAGTCTGACATTTGGCGCGCCAGGTAGGGGTGCGTCGATGGTCTGCCGCTTTGTCAGCTGCGCTTCGGTGTTCGGCTCTCATGGCGGACGCTCCTCCATCGGACGGATCGACGCATGCTATCAGAAGAGCCGAGGGCCTCCGAGCCTTCGCCCCCGCCCTGCGACAGGTGCAGTGGCCACCCAAGTTCAGGCCGGAGATGCCGCCTCGCTACGACGGTGCGGCGGACCCGATGGTGTTTCTCCAGGCGTATGAGGAGGCGATTCTGGTCGCCGGCGGCGACTGCAAGGTCATGGCGAACTGGCTTCCCATGGCCCTCACAGGCGCACTGTGCGCCTAGCTGCTAAGCTTGCCAGGATCTTTTGTGGCCTCCTGGGAGGAGCTGCGTGGCCTCTTCATCATGCGCTTTGCTGCACCAGCGCCCCACGCCGTCGCAGCCCTCCTCGGTGGTTCGCAGGCGCAGCCCTCGGACCGCCATGCCAAGCAGTTCTTTCACCAGGTGGGTGCCGCCCACGTGCAGCAGGGGCTCCTCCGGGATGGGCGGCACCCAAGGCCTACCTCACCTTCAACTCGAGGGACCATCCAGCGACCACCGTGGGCGCAGGCGCTCTCCCGATGCTCTGCATCCCCACCATCTGCAACGTGGCGGTAACCAAGACCCTCATCGATGGAGGAGCCGGCCACAATGTGCTCTCCATGGAAGCTTTCGGCTTGCTTCACATGCCCCAAGGCCGGCTCTTCCCTACAAAGCCCTTCTCTGGGGTTGTCGACGGCTCCACGAGCCCCCTCGGGCAGATTCGACTCCCCGTCACCTTCGGCACCTGCGACAACTACCGCACCAAGCTTATCGACTTCGACATCGCCCGCATCATCCTCCCGTACAACGCCATCCTTGGGTACCCGGCCCTGGCCAAGTCCATGGCAGCGACTCATCCTGCCTACAACCTCATGAAGATGCCAGGACGCCACGCGGGGAATGGACCTCATGCTGGGGGAGGAACGCCGCCGTCAAGCGTCGCTTCGAGCGGCAAGGTACCAGCAAGCGCTGCGGTGGTACCACTGCTGCAACATCCGCTCCAGGACGCTCGAGGTGGGTGATCTCGTCCTGAGGCGGGTGCTCTCCAGGGAGGGGCTGCATAAGCTCTCACCCATGTGGCAGGGCCCGTTCAGGATCGCCCGTGTCTCCAGGCCTGGCGTCGCACGCCTGGAGACGCAGGACGGGATCCCCGTCCAGAACGCCTGGAACATCCATCACCTCTGGAAGTTCCACCCATGAAGCAAGGCCCCGTGCCTCTGAAGGTCTCCGCTCGTGACACTCTCACGTAATCATGAGTGGGGAAGTACACGCCCCGGAGTCTCCTGAGTGTCGCCTGCGGGCCTCACAGGGGCTCCCTCCCACGTCCTAGTGGCAGCACTTAGCTCCGCGCTGGTGAGAAGACTAGACTAGGTGTCGGAAGTGGCTGTTCATTTGCTTGTTTTCTGTAGCTGGTTTGCAACTTCTTAATGGAATTTGGAGTTCTAGCATTTCTCGATTGCCAAGTTGGATTTTCTCTTTCTGCTTCGCTCGCCTTTTTGTCCTGGCTCAAGGAGAGCGGCAACTGCCCGCCGCTCCTCCTCGCGCGCCTCGCGTGGGGGCTGGGCAGGTGTGTGTGTGCGTTGGGTTCGCCCGCGCCGTGAGCACACCTCGCCAAAGCCCTGTCGCCCTGGAGCTTCGGCTTCCTTGATATTCGTGAGGCGCCCTCGAATGATCTCATGGATGTGCGCACCCTCTTAAGTCCGTGACCCCCAGGTAGCGTGGCGCGGTGCACTAAGCCACGACTAGCCCATGCCTGAGGGCTCGCGCAAGGAAGAACAGGGCACCCGTCAAACTTTCTAACAACTCTGCAGCTTTACGATGTCTCCTGAGGCCAACAGCTCCTAAGTCGGCAGCAAGGGGGCTTCACTAGACACCGAAGGGCGCACCCTCGCGAGGTCGGAAACTACGGCGAGCGTATCAAGGTAAGTTATCATATCGCACCTACTCGGAACATGGATATCACGGCATAACATCAGAACAATAGCATAGTGGCATAAGTACCATAGTTCATTACACGGTCAACAGGGCCCTCTACTTTTTTCAAAATGCAGGAGAAAGGAAAGGTTAAACAAAAGTGGCCCGCACGACCGTAGCAGCCCCCGAGGCCTGGATCCGGTGGCCCTTGGGCTCAGTCCGAGCCTTCCTCCCGCTTCACTGAAGCGCGACGACGGGATGACTCGCCACCTTCCCTGATGCGAGCCCGGTGGCGTGGCGGCTGGTCGTAGCCGCCGCTGCTTGTGCTCTCGCCGGAGGAGGAGCCGCCGCTACTGGAGGAAGCGTGGCCGTCACCAAGGGCAAGCTCACCCTCGGTGTCGCCACGGCTGCCGTCAAGGCCAAGCTCATCATCGTTGCTGCCGTCTTTAGGGCAGCATCCTGCACGACGGCCGTCTTCCCCAAACACCCTCACATAGAGAGTCATGAGGCCATCATACTTGAAGTGGAGGGTGCACCTCCTGTTCAGGCTGCGCGTGCGGGCAAACGCCTGCCAGCCGTGGGCCAAGGACATGTTCCTGGCGGCGGTAACCTCGACCACAACCCACGAAGCCTTGTTGCAGCAGTCGTCAGCCTGAAGCCAGAGTCCGTCAAACCCCGCGGCCGGCAGCTCACCCATAAAGGAGCGCGGAAGCGGGAGCCAGGTGCCAGCCGGCCTCTCCGACCACACGAAGAACTCCGGGAGCACCTCCTCTGAGTGGAAGCGCGACCGGGGAGGCCGGGCAACCATGGCACACCTCCCCTCGCCACAGGAGCTGCCTCGCCCATGGCGGCTCCCGCCTCGAGAAGAAGCGCCACCGCGACCGACAAAAGCGGCACCGGCCCTCGAAGGAGTGCGCCCGCGCCCCCGAGGAGCCACCGCAGGGGTCGCAGCATGCTTGCGGGGATGGCCTCACCCTCTCTTGGGCGGCGGCGAGCCGGGTCCGTCTTTGTGGGCCTTCCCCTTCTCGGCGGTGGAGAACTTCCTCATCGGCGCCATGCGAACTACAGCAGGACGACAAGGCGAAGAGGAAGAAGAAGGAGCGGGCGGTGAGACGATAGAGATGAGCGAAGGGGGCTCCGCCCCTCACCTCATTTATGGCCAGAAGGAGGCCAACCGCCGGCCTCCACGACCCCGCACAATGATGGTTTTCTTCTGCATGCATCAGAGTCTCGTCAAGTCGAACGGTTGCCGAGGCACAATGGGGAAGCGGAGACACCCACGTCCCATCAATCGCCATGCATCGACCAAGGCCGCAGGCGGTTAGGGCCCGCGGTGCTCCGCACTTGCTCTTTGGCTTCACCTCGAAGCCAAGTTCGAGCGCACCTTGGGCCCGGGGGCTACAGTCGGCATTCTGGGAATGGGGGTACCCAGACTTTCCTGCCTATAGCCCACGGCGTGGCTCCATCGACGGCCTGGTATGGCCCAGCTTCAATATCAACAACTCAAGACCCTCGCGATGGGCCAAGCCTCATGAGGCGGATGACACCAAGACCTCCGCAAGGGGCGGCTTCCTCAGGCTGGCTCCCAAGGAGCAGAGATCTCAATGCAAGGCTCACCTCGTGAGGTCCAGATGACATGAGCCATGATGACCAAGGCCAGGCAGGTGCCAGTGGGTGCAGTGTACCAGTTTCCTCTTTGGTGCTAAGGAGGCAAGCGCAGGCGTGGAGTCCCAAGGAATCATCCAAAGGTTTCCATTCCGGTGCAACAAGACCAATACCGCCAGGATGGCAGGATGGAGGTCATCGCCGAGCACACCACGGCGTCACGACCAGAGGCTTTTGCAGGCGAAGACTACTCTTGACAAGATAGCTTGTACTAGTTGTCCCCCTTAGTATTTGGCGGTTGTGGGATCCCTTCCCGCCTACATTTGGGAAGAGGACCAAGGCCACTATAAATAGGACCTAGCCACCACCATAGTGAGGGATGGATCATTTAGATCATCCTCACACCCACCAGCTCATTGAGCACAAGAACACCTCTCCTCCCGAGGTTGTTCCCCCGCTGTAATAGTTCATCCTCAGCCCCTCGAGGCCAATCCACCACAAAGCAGGAGCAGGGTCTTACACCGCAAGGTGGCCCGAACCTGGGTAAACTATTGTGTCTCTTTTCTATTCAGTTCATCGAGCTAGGCCGTGAGATTAGCGAGCAGGCAGATTGGGGAGGACGAGTTCTTCGCACGCACCCCCCCCCCCCCCCCCCCCCCCCCCCCCCCCCCCCCCCCCCCCCCCCCCCCCCCCCCCCGGGGACGGTGATCGAGGGGAGGAGCGGCGAGGAGGGGGCTGGGGCGGCTCAGTCGGGATCGGGAACAGGTGGGATCCTGTCGGGGTGGGCCGGCAGTTCGGGAGGGTTCTGTCGGGCCCTTATAGGGCTGCTGTGATCCAAATAACTATTCTAATCCTAGGATTAGAATAGTGTGTGTATATATATATATATGGTATTGAAGAAAGGGATCAGGTCGTGCCCCATATTTTTGCTTCAGCATGTTAACCATGCCTATCTCCGCATCCCAGCTCTCAGCCACCCGGGTCAGAAATCCCTGATGCAGCTCTTCAATACTCATGTTTTCCAAGCCAGGGAGTTCCAACTTAGTCTTCCCCTTGTCCAAAGGTACCGACTCATCTTTGGATAAAATGTCTGAGGCGTCAGGAGCACTCTGCCCCGCCCCAGTAATGATTACTTCCATGTCAACCTCCATCCGATAGACATCTTTAGGTTCTGGACGAGGGCTAAGAGCATGAGTGGGACTTGGCGGGTGGACATTCTTGACCGGCTCATCTGGCATGGCTTGCTCATCTAAGATGTTTCTCGCTTCGTCCGCCGGCGGCTTATCGGTTTGTACCAGCTCGTGAACCATGTATGGTTCATGATCCGGGTTGTCCACACTCGCATGAGTGACCCGGTCTTCCGGGTTATCCTGTGGTGGCTCTTGACCGCCAGAGGTAGTTGGGGCAGCAGATGACTCGCCGACCTTTTCCCTGGCAATGGCTTTGGCCCCAATAGAAATACAAGCACTTTTCAGTTAGTAAAATATGTTGCACTAAGCAAAGGAAAGATATTACAAGTACTCACCCATGCTTAATGGTGAAAGCCGGTAGTTTGGTGGTGGTTGATTCCCCAGAGGATGGATCTGACTCCTAATAATTTGAGTTAGAAGGGTTAAGGGGTTTCCTCATAAGTCCAGCTCGTGGAAGAGATGAAGTAGGACTGTAAGGCACCTCAACCCGACGCTTTTGACCCACCGGCTCATGTGATAACCCGACAGTCAACTCGCCAGAATCGCTCCAAAGCTTGCGCTTGCCGGCTTGCTACATTTTCTTCAAAAGAAATTTTGGGTCTAAGTAAGCGTGTGGATGAGAAAATGGCACCTTCCTGACGTCTCTTCTTGATCTCTTGGGGACAAAAGTTTCCAAGCCGTAGGAGACAGAAATTACCTCAGCATCGCTGGCTTGACTACCTTCGGTGTGACCCTGAGAAGTGGAGGCGTCACTACTGCAGGATGCTGCTAACGCGACACTACGATCAAAGACCCTTTGACGAAACTGTGTGCGATGCATTATTCACAAACGGTGATGTAAAATAACCATAAAAAAAGATGCAAAACATTTGCGATAAAGGATACATCAAACACGGTTCATATTTTACTTGCGTGTGCGATGAGGGGCATACGGTTCAGTTGAATGAACTATTTGCGATGAGGCAAAACAAAAGAAACGGGCAGCCAGATGAAGGTGTGTGTGATATACAGCATACGGTTCACTCGGATGAACTATTTGTGATTAGGCAACACAAAGGAAATGGTCAGCCAGATCAAGGTGTGTGCGATATACGACATACGGTTCACTTGGATGAACTATTTGCTTTGAGCCAAGAGAACAAAAATGGTTCAATTTAACAGGATGTGTGTGATACGCGGCACACAGGTATGTAATCAGAAATGTGTGCGAAGACCGATAATAATACAGACGCTTTCTGCTAATAAGCCGTGTGTGTTGTGGGCAAACGCTTGGTGGTATACAATTGTCGGCGATTGATGAAATCATCACCAACGGGTTCCCCGGTATGGTCCGTGTGTGATGTCATTGCACACAGAACAACAGCATATGTACTTATAACTTATAAGGACCTGATTCAATAAACAGATTGAACATCCAATTACATATGTGGCTAGTACACACATGACCTTTGCACACACCAAAGTATGTTCCAAAATTCCTAGAAAACTCAGATAATGTATAAAAAGGAAAAACGGACCGTGAATAATTTCATATTTTTAGGATGACGCTACTATAGTTGCATGTTGCCTCTAAAAATAAATCAAGGCGGGAAGAGATAGTGTATGTCGTTTCGCACACATAGGTGACAAGGTCCCTCTCGGATCCATGAGCCTTTTTGAGAGAAGCTCCGGTTTGTAAGAAGTTTGTACCAAAACTTGTCCCAAATTGGACTAATTTTTTACCATAGCATGTTGGTGCTATGTCATAACACCATGCCAAGTTTCATGATTTTGAGGCGAGTTTTAGATTTATAGTAATTTTAAAACCAAGTTTCTCAATGTTTACTGTCGAGTCGGCACCGCCCTGGATAGGCTTTTTCCTCGTGGGTCCCAAATGACAAATCCAAATCTGTCACTACCATGCAGCTTTTCTTATTAAGAATTACAGCCCATTTGGTGTGCTAGCTGAAAATAAGTTTGTGGGTACTGGTGGGCGCTAAGAACTTGCGGTTCTGTAATGAACAAAGATCTCAAGGATCCCGCGAGAGTGAGGTTCTTTCCCTATGTTGTGAATGCTTATGATATTTATGTCTTAATTAAAGAAATGGCAAGCCATTGGCCCAGTATGAAAGAAAATATGGGTCAAAGCCGAGTTGAATAGGGCAGCAATATCTAACCCCTGCTTACAGAAGGTACAAAAGCACGATGATTAATTGCTCATCAGGTTTACACAAAATCTAGATTGAACAGGACAATAACAACTAACTCAACCAAAGTTTTTGGCAGTCACAATCAAATGGATCGGTCTGATCCATAAAATCAAGATCCTGGACCAGAAATTCTACTGGTACATGATAACAAGTTGTTGTAAATAGAAGCCGAGCACGTTCAGAAGCCCTTTTGTCCACCTGAAACTTATTTTTATGTTGTTCAACACTTGCAGCCGTAAGAAATTTCTTGTTGAAAAACTTAATCCTCACGGACAATAGTGCCCTCCCATTCAACATGAAGAATGTGACAAAGCTAGTGTTTGCATTGTTGGAAGCATATCCTTCCAGCGTTACTGTCTTCAAACGAATGTCATCAGATCTGAGAAAATCCCGGTGCTTCTTGAACCATCGATTGGTTATACTTTTTTCTCCATGTGTTAGTGCCTAAATAGAGATGAAGATTGAAAACACTTAATGTCTAAAAATGATTATGTTGAAAGAGTGATAGTTGAACGATTAATTATAGTACATTATATATGGGCTTTCAATGTGCGTGAAATCATCACCTTTATATACAAATTATCTAGACATGGAAAGCATTGCAGCAAGCCAATAATCGTGCTGAGATCAAAACACCACATACTGATATGTAAGGTCTTGACAGAATCCACCACCACTGATAGGATGGACAAGTTCTTCATTGAGCATAGACCATAATATTAGTACCAAAAGTGTACTGCAAGATGATACTTATGCGCACAAATGAAAAAAGCAGATAACAAAAGTTTAGGTGAATAATATAGAGTACCTCAATAGGTCTGGAGCCACACCATCTTGAACCATCTAAAAGGATCACGAATTGCACCCAAGGTCTCCAGTTTAGGCACAGAGACTACAATTATTTGCGAAGGTACTATACCAGAATCAAGGAGCAACCTTTGAAGTGAAGGGGCATCTTCGATGATGAGATCATGTCCAAAATAACAAATTCCCATGCTTAAAAGGTGGGGTGAATTTATTTTGAGACAAAGGATATGAATTTCCATTCCAAAAACAAGCAGCAAGCGCTCCAGGGCAGGGCAGCTGGAGTGGATGATGTTGTGCAGTGTGCCCTCCGACAGATCAACCACGACAAGCGAAAGTTTTTTTAGCAGTGGGAGTTGAAGCATTTGTACCAGATTGTCTGCTAGATGGCACCGGGCGAAGGTGGCGGTGTGGAGAGAGAAGGAAAACCATGAGATGGACATCGGTGGTGATGGCACAGATACATCGGTTCGTGGTATGTTACATACATAGTCATGGTAGAACTCAAGCTGCTGGAGTTTATCGAATTGATGGGATGTCAGCCAGGCGGCCACCGTGCAGGGTATGTACAGCAGGTAGCATGCCGGGATGCAGATGCGTTGAACGGAGCCCTGGTGGGAGGAGATGATGGCTCCGAGGAGTTCAGAATCATCATCGACAGATAGCTGACGACAGTCGAGATTAAGAGGCGCGATGTGCCACAGAGTGCGCCACCGAGATGCGAGGACTTGTGTGCGGCAGCCATCGTTGGTGGGGAGAAGGGAGATGATCTCCCCAAGGATGTCGTCCAGGAGATCGCTGATGCGGTCCGCCAGAGATTGTACTGGTTCCTCAGGTCCAGGGGGTGCGTGGCTGCTTCTGGCCGCGCAGCCGGGTCCAAGATCTACACCCGGTGGCGGCGCTGGCTGGTGCCTCATCTGTGTACCTACCAATCTGAAAGAAAAAAATGCCAGAAACATACATGTAGGACATTCATAATCAATTCTCAAGATCTGGAAGAAAAAAGGCTCAAACATATATGTAGGACATTCAAAATCAATTCTCAAGATCTGGCCACGAATTATTAGCACGCAAGCTAACCCTAGTCGGATTATTTGTAAAAATCATTTGTACAGAACAAACAATTAATCACTAACTCTATATAGATAACATTCAAACAATCAATACACTACGTGCATCTAACGGATCTTAATTACTCTGATTTCATGGACTCAGAGAACATAACCATAGGATTTGTATTCCAAAAAAATTATAGAGGGAGGGGGATTAATCAGAGAAAACACATGATATGTTTGCCGCATAAATGGTTACATACCATATAGATGACTAACCGGTTTTCCGTCGGAGTCGCAGTCATTGCCGGAGTTGCTCTTGACATCCGGCTCCGGCTGGGGGGCACGACGGCGCTGACAAAGTCGAGGCCATGCTGCTGCCCGCGCGAGACCTCGTCAGCGGCAACGACAACCTCTGTGCCCAGGTTCACGTGTTGCGCAGGTGCTTCACCAACCCCGGCGTCGCCACTCCCTCCGATGGTGCGCTTCAGCGGCATCCTCATACACTCCAGAGTCCAGACATTGGTGACCACCGTGGACCGGGGGTGCGTCCGCCTATTATGGCCGGCGGCTCGGGCGTGCAATTAATACAGACCAGTGGGAGCGAGGCAGGTGGCGGTCAAAAGTTGTCTCGCCTCCCTGTGAGCCTGCGCGATGGAATTCTGTCATTCCTACCATCATTTCACACAGCTACTCGCACGCCTCCCGTCAATACGCACACCTCCACGCATGCCTCCCGGTATGCATGCGCGGCGGACTGCTCGCATGCATCCCGTCAACTCACGCCTGCTCGCACGACACACGGGGCATGTGGCAGCACATATATATTTTGCTTTATTGATGATTCATTCTGTCGCTTTACTGCTTAATTGAAGCATGGCGTGGTCTAACGCACACGGTACGAATAAGTAATCCGTATGAGATATTGGTTGCCAGTTTTTAATAATCTCCCGTTTGTAAGAAGAATATATCAAAATGGGTCTCATTGACGAAAAAATACAATATCACGGTCTACTGGTGTCCATATATGACACTATGATAAGTTTCATGAATTCAACTAAGTTTTGAATTTACTGAATTTAAAAATATATATTCTCAATATTTTAAAATCTCTTGCACAGGGAAAAATGCACCCAGGGACACATATGATTTTGCAACCCATTTTGGTGCACATGTAGCTCAAATTTGATTTTTGCACATTAAATCCCTAGGAAATCAATCAATGTATAAAAACGGTCGAATGATGTCTGTTTTTTTTTAATTTTAACACGACACTCCGCCTTTGGTCACATGTTCACTGCAGAAAAAGTTTGACATGCCTCAGAGTGGCTGTGGTGGTGCGGGATGTCTGTGTCTGTGTGTGTGGGGGTGGGGGGAGGAGTCCGGTAGTACACTATGAGTCGTGAACATCCGTGTGGGATTATTGATCATTTTGTGAGTCATATATGCCACATCAAAGTTGTGAATTAGTTATTTAAAGCATTACACAACCCTTTCATACATATTGTGAAGGCCACATGCATGCATTGGTGGTCTTCTCGGACACTCTCCCTCGTGCGGTTATCAGTGACGTGCCCATTCGTTAGCCCACAAAGGTTTTCAGTTTCCACCGAAAACGAGAGGCATTTGACCAAAAGGTGGATTCATCTTGGCATGTGTGTGGTGTGGATCATGGTGGGGTTCCATATCAAAGTTCGAGCACGTGCGTACACACTCCCACCGGCTTGAAGTGAGGGGCCTACACGCCCCCCCCCCCCCCCCCCCCCCCCCCCCCCCCCCCCCCCCCCCCCCCCCCCCCCCCCCCCCCCCCCCCCCCCCCCCCCCCCCCCCCCCCCCCCCCCCCCCCCCCCCCCCCCCCCCCCCCCCCCCCCCCCCCCCCCCCCCCCCCCCCCCCCCCCCCCCCCCCCCCCCCCCCCCCCCCCCCCCCCCCCCCCCCCCCCCCCCCCCCCCCCCCCCCCCCCCCCCCCCCCCCCCCCCCCCCCCCCCCCCCCCCCCCCCCCCCCCCCCCCCCCCCCCCCCCCCCCCCCCCCCCCCCCCCCCCCCCCCCCCCCCCCCCCCCCCCCCCCCCCCCCCCCCCCCCCCCCCCCCCCCCCCCCCCCCCCCCCCCCCCCCCCCCCCCCCCCCCCCCCCCCCCCCCCCCCCCCCCCCCCCCCCCCCCCCCCCCCCCCCCCCCCCCCCCCCCCCCCCCCCCCCCCCCCCCCCCCCCCCCCCCCCCCCCCCCCCCCCCCCCCCCCCCCCCCCCCCCCCCCCCCCCCCCCCCCCCCCCCCCCCCCCCCCCCCCCCCCCCCCCCCCCCCCCCCCCCCCCCCCCCCCCCCCCCCCCCCCCCCCCCCCCCCCCCCCCCCCCCCCCCCCCCCCCCCCCCCCCCCCCCCCCCCCCCCCCCCCCCCCCCCCCCCCCCCCCCCCCCCCCCCCCCCCCCCCCCCCCCCCCCCCCCCCCCCCCCCCCCCCCCCCCCCCCCCCCCCCCCCCCCCCCCCCCCCCCCCCCCCCCCCCCCCCCCCCCCCCCCCCCCCCCCCCCCCCCCCCCCCCCCCCCCCCCCCCCCCCCCCCCCCCCCCCCCCCCCCCCCCCCCCCCCCCCCCCCCCCCCCCCCCCCCCCCCCCCCCCCCCCCCCCCCCCCCCCCCCCCCCCCCCCCCCCCCCCCCCCCCCCCCCCCCCCCCCCCCCCCCCCCCCCCCCCCCCCCCCCCCCCCCCCCCCCCCCCCCCCCCCCCCCCCCCCCCCCCCCCCCCCCCCCCCCCCCCCCCCCCCCCCCCCCCCCCCCCCCCCCCCCCCCCCCCCCCCCCCCCCCCCCCCCCCCCCCCCCCCCCCCCCCCCCCCCCCCCCCCCCCCCCCCCCCCCCCCCCCCCCCCCCCCCCCCCCCCCCCCCCCCCCCCCCCCCCCCCCCCCCCCCCCCCCCCCCCCCCCCCCCCCCCCCCCCCCCCCCCCCCCCCCCCCCCCCCCCCCCCCCCCCCCCCCCCCCCCCCCCCCCCCCCCCCCCCCCCCCCCCCCCCCCCCCCCCCCCCCCCCCCCCCCCCCCCCCCCCCCCCCCCCCCCCCCCCCCCCCCCCCCCCCCCCCCCCCCCCCCCCCCCCCCCCCCCCCCCCCCCCCCCCCCCCCCCCCCCCCCCCCCCCCCCCCCCCCCCCCCCCCCCCCCCCCCCCCCCCCCCCCCCCCCCCCCCCCCCCCCCCCCCCCCCCCCCCCCCCCCCCCCCCCCCCCCCCCCCCCCCCCCCCCCCCCCCCCCCCCCCCCCCCCCCCCCCCCCCCCCCCCCCCCCCCCCCCCCCCCCCCCCCCCCCCCCCCCCCCCCCCCCCCCCCCCCCCCCCCCCCCCCCCCCCCCCCCCCCCCCCCCCCCCCCCCCCCCCCCCCCCCCCCCCCCCCCCCCCCCCCCCCCCCCCCCCCCCCCCCCCCCCCCCCCCCCCCCCCCCCCCCCCCCCCCCCCCCCCCCCCCCCCCCCCCCCCCCCCCCCCCCCCCCCCCCCCCCCCCCCCCCCCCCCCCCCCCCCCCCCCCCCCCCCCCCCCCCCCCCCCCCCCCCCCCCCCCCCCCCCCCCCCCCCCCCCCCCCCCCCCCCCCCCCCCCCCCCCCCCCCCCCCCCCCCCCCCCCCCCCCCCCCCCCCCCCCCCCCCCCCCCCCCCCCCCCCCCCCCCCCCCCCCCCCCCCCCCCCCCCCCCCCCCCCCCCCCCCCCCCCCCCCCCCCCCCCCCCCCCCCCCCCCCCCCCCCCCCCCCCCCCCCCCCCCCCCCCCCCCCCCCCCCCCCCCCCCCCCCCCCCCCCCCCCCCCCCCCCCCCCCCCCCCCCCCCCCCCCCCCCCCCCCCCCCCCCCCCCCCCCCCCCCCCCCCCCCCCCCCCCCCCCCCCCCCCCCCCCCCCCCCCCCCCCCCCCCCCCCCCCCCCCCCCCCCCCCCCCCCCCCCCCCCCCCCCCCCCCCCCCCCCCCCCCCCCCCCCCCCCCCCCCCCCCCCCCCCCCCCCCCCCCCCCCCCCCCCCCCCCCCCCCCCCCCCCCCCCCCCCCCCCCCCCCCCCCCCCCCCCCCCCCCCCCCCCCCCCCCCCCCCCCCCCCCCCCCCCCCCCCCCCCCCCCCCCCCCCCCCCCCCCCCCCCCCCCCCCCCCCCCCCCCCCCCCCCCCCCCCCCCCCCCCCCCCCCCCCCCCCCCCCCCCCCCCCCCCCCCCCCCCCCCCCCCCCCCCCCCCCCCCCCCCCCCCCCCCCCCCCCCCCCCCCCCCCCCCCCCCCCCCCCCCCCCCCCCCCCCCCCCCCCCCCCCCCCCCCCCCCCCCCCCCCCCCCCCCCCCCCCCCCCCCCCCCCCCCCCCCCCCCCCCCCCCCCCCCCCCCCCCCCCCCCCCCCCCCCCCCCCCCCCCCCCCCCCCCCCCCCCCCCCCCCCCCCCCCCCCCCCCCCCCCCCCCCCCCCCCCCCCCCCCCCCCCCCCCCCCCCCCCCCCCCCCCCCCCCCCCCCCCCCCCCCCCCCCCCCCCCCCCCCCCCCCCCCCCCCCCCCCCCCCCCCCCCCCCCCCCCCCCCCCCCCCCCCCCCCCCCCCCCCCCCCCCCCCCCCCCCCCCCCCCCCCCCCCCCCCCCCCCCCCCCCCCCCCCCCCCCCCCCCCCCCCCCCCCCCCCCCCCCCCCCCCCCCCCCCCCCCCCCCCCCCCCCCCCCCCCCCCCCCCCCCCCCCCCCCCCCCCCCCCCCCCCCCCCCCCCCCCCCCCCCCCCCCCCCCCCCCCCCCCCCCCCCCCCCCCCCCCCCCCCCCCCCCCCCCCCCCCCCCCCCCCCCCCCCCCCCCCCCCCCCCCCCCCCCCCCCCCCCCCCCCCCCCCCCCCCCCCCCCCCCCCCCCCCCCCCCCCCCCCCCCCCCCCCCCCCCCCCCCCCCCCCCCCCCCCCCCCCCCCCCCCCCCCCCCCCCCCCCCCCCCCCCCCCCCCCCCCCCCCCCCCCCCCCCCCCCCCCCCCCCCCCCCCCCCCCCCCCCCCCCCCCCCCCCCCCCCCCCCCCCCCCCCCCCCCCCCCCCCCCCCCCCCCCCCCCCCCCCCCCCCCCCCCCCCCCCCCCCCCCCCCCCCCCCCCCCCCCCCCCCCCCCCCCCCCCCCCCCCCCCCCCCCCCCCCCCCCCCCCCCCCCCCCCCCCCCCCCCCCCCCCCCCCCCCCCCCCCCCCCCCCCCCCCCCCCCCCCCCCCCCCCCCCCCCCCCCCCCCCCCCCCCCCCCCCCCCCCCCCCCCCCCCCCCCCCCCCCCCCCCCCCCCCCCCCCCCCCCCCCCCCCCCCCCCCCCCCCCCCCCCCCCCCCCCCCCCCCCCCCCCCCCCCCCCCCCCCCCCCCCCCCCCCCCCCCCCCCCCCCCCCCCCCCCCCCCCCCCCCCCCCCCCCCCCCCCCCCCCCCCCCCCCCCCCCCCCCCCCCCCCCCCCCCCCCCCCCCCCCCCCCCCCCCCCCCCCCCCCCCCCCCCCCCCCCCCCCCCCCCCCCCCCCCCCCCCCCCCCCCCCCCCCCCCCCCCCCCCCCCCCCCCCCCCCCCCCCCCCCCCCCCCCCCCCCCCCCCCCCCCCCCCCCCCCCCCCCCCCCCCCCCCCCCCCCCCCCCCCCCCCCCCCCCCCCCCCCCCCCCCCCCCCCCCCCCCCCCCCCCCCCCCCCCCCCCCCCCCCCCCCCCCCCCCCCCCCCCCCCCCCCCCCCCCCCCCCCCCCCCCCCCCCCCCCCCCCCCCCCCCCCCCCCCCCCCCCCCCCCCCCCCCCCCCCCCCCCCCCCCCCCCCCCCCCCCCCCCCCCCCCCCCCCCCCCCCCCCCCCCCCCCCCCCCCCCCCCCCCCCCCCCCCCCCCCCCCCCCCCCCCCCCCCCCCCCCCCCCCCCCCCCCCCCCCCCCCCCCCCCCCCCCCCCCCCCCCCCCCCCCCCCCCCCCCCCCCCCCCCCCCCCCCCCCCCCCCCCCCCCCCCCCCCCCCCCCCCCCCCCCCCCCCCCCCCCCCCCCCCCCCCCCCCCCCCCCCCCCCCCCCCCCCCCCCCCCCCCCCCCCCCCCCCCCCCCCCCCCCCCCCCCCCCCCCCCCCCCCCCCCCCCCCCCCCCCCCCCCCCCCCCCCCCCCCCCCCCCCCCCCCCCCCCCCCCCCCCCCCCCCCCCCCCCCCCCCCCCCCCCCCCCCCCCCCCCCCCCCCCCCCCCCCCCCCCCCCCCCCCCCCCCCCCCCCCCCCCCCCCCCCCCCCCCCCCCCCCCCCCCCCCCCCCCCCCCCCCCCCCCCCCCCCCCCCCCCCCCCCCCCCCCCCCCCCCCCCCCCCCCCCCCCCCCCCCCCCCCCCCCCCCCCCCCCCCCCCCCCCCCCCCCCCCCCCCCCCCCCCCCCCCCCCCCCCCCCCCCCCCCCCCCCCCCCCCCCCCCCCCCCCCCCCCCCCCCCCCCCCCCCCCCCCCCCCCCCCCCCCCCCCCCCCCCCCCCCCCCCCCCCCCCCCCCCCCCCCCCCCCCCCCCCCCCCCCCCCCCCCCCCCCCCCCCCCCCCCCCCCCCCCCCCCCCCCCCCCCCCCCCCCCCCCCCCCCCCCCCCCCCCCCCCCCCCCCCCCCCCCCCCCCCCCCCCCCCCCCCCCCCCCCCCCCCCCCCCCCCCCCCCCCCCCCCCCCCCCCCCCCCCCCCCCCCCCCCCCCCCCCCCCCCCCCCCCCCCCCCCCCCCCCCCCCCCCCCCCCCCCCCCCCCCCCCCCCCCCCCCCCCCCCCCCCCCCCCCCCCCCCCCCCCCCCCCCCCCCCCCCCCCCCCCCCCCCCCCCCCCCCCCCCCCCCCCCCCCCCCCCCCCCCCCCCCCCCCCCCCCCCCCCCCCCCCCCCCCCCCCCCCCCCCCCCCCCCCCCCCCCCCCCCCCCCCCCCCCCCCCCCCCCCCCCCCCCCCCCCCCCCCCCCCCCCCCCCCCCCCCCCCCCCCCCCCCCCCCCCCCCCCCCCCCCCCCCCCCCCCCCCCCCCCCCCCCCCCCCCCCCCCCCCCCCCCCCCCCCCCCCCCCCCCCCCCCCCCCCCCCCCCCCCCCCCCCCCCCCCCCCCCCCCCCCCCCCCCCCCCCCCCCCCCCCCCCCCCCCCCCCCCCCCCCCCCCCCCCCCCCCCCCCCCCCCCCCCCCCCCCCCCCCCCCCCCCCCCCCCCCCCCCCCCCCCCCCCCCCCCCCCCCCCCCCCCCCCCCCCCCCCCCCCCCCCCCCCCCCCCCCCCCCCCCCCCCCCCCCCCCCCCCCCCCCCCCCCCCCCCCCCCCCCCCCCCCCCCCCCCCCCCCCCCCCCCCCCCCCCCCCCCCCCCCCCCCCCCCCCCCCCCCCCCCCCCCCCCCCCCCCCCCCCCCCCCCCCCCCCCCCCCCCCCCCCCCCCCCCCCCCCCCCCCCCCCCCCCCCCCCCCCCCCCCCCCCCCCCCCCCCCCCCCCCCCCCCCCCCCCCCCCCCCCCCCCCCCCCCCCCCCCCCCCCCCCCCCCCCCCCCCCCCCCCCCCCCCCCCCCCCCCCCCCCCCCCCCCCCCCCCCCCCCCCCCCCCCCCCCCCCCCCCCCCCCCCCCCCCCCCCCCCCCCCCCCCCCCCCCCCCCCCCCCCCCCCCCCCCCCCCCCCCCCCCCCCCCCCCCCCCCCCCCCCCCCCCCCCCCCCCCCCCCCCCCCCCCCCCCCCCCCCCCCCCCCCCCCCCCCCCCCCCCCCCCCCCCCCCCCCCCCCCCCCCCCCCCCCCCCCCCCCCCCCCCCCCCCCCCCCCCCCCCCCCCCCCCCCCCCCCCCCCCCCCCCCCCCCCCCCCCCCCCCCCCCCCCCCCCCCCCCCCCCCCCCCCCCCCCCCCCCCCCCCCCCCCCCCCCCCCCCCCCCCCCCCCCCCCCCCCCCCCCCCCCCCCCCCCCCCCCCCCCCCCCCCCCCCCCCCCCCCCCCCCCCCCCCCCCCCCCCCCCCCCCCCCCCCCCCCCCCCCCCCCCCCCCCCCCCCCCCCCCCCCCCCCCCCCCCCCCCCCCCCCCCCCCCCCCCCCCCCCCCCCCCCCCCCCCCCCCCCCCCCCCCCCCCCCCCCCCCCCCCCCCCCCCCCCCCCCCCCCCCCCCCCCCCCCCCCCCCCCCCCCCCCCCCCCCCCCCCCCCCCCCCCCCCCCCCCCCCCCCCCCCCCCCCCCCCCCCCCCCCCCCCCCCCCCCCCCCCCCCCCCCCCCCCCCCCCCCCCCCCCCCCCCCCCCCCCCCCCCCCCCCCCCCCCCCCCCCCCCCCCCCCCCCCCCCCCCCCCCCCCCCCCCCCCCCCCCCCCCCCCCCCCCCCCCCCCCCCCCCCCCCCCCCCCCCCCCCCCCCCCCCCCCCCCCCCCCCCCCCCCCCCCCCCCCCCCCCCCCCCCCCCCCCCCCCCCCCCCCCCCCCCCCCCCCCCCCCCCCCCCCCCCCCCCCCCCCCCCCCCCCCCCCCCCCCCCCCCCCCCCCCCCCCCCCCCCCCCCCCCCCCCCCCCCCCCCCCCCCCCCCCCCCCCCCCCCCCCCCCCCCCCCCCCCCCCCCCCCCCCCCCCCCCCCCCCCCCCCCCCCCCCCCCCCCCCCCCCCCCCCCCCCCCCCCCCCCCCCCCCCCCCCCCCCCCCCCCCCCCCCCCCCCCCCCCCCCCCCCCCCCCCCCCCCCCCCCCCCCCCCCCCCCCCCCCCCCCCCCCCCCCCCCCCCCCCCCCCCCCCCCCCCCCCCCCCCCCCCCCCCCCCCCCCCCCCCCCCCCCCCCCCCCCCCCCCCCCCCCCCCCCCCCCCCCCCCCCCCCCCCCCCCCCCCCCCCCCCCCCCCCCCCCCCCCCCCCCCCCCCCCCCCCCCCCCCCCCCCCCCCCCCCCCCCCCCCCCCCCCCCCCCCCCCCCCCCCCCCCCCCCCCCCCCCCCCCCCCCCCCCCCCCCCCCCCCCCCCCCCCCCCCCCCCCCCCCCCCCCCCCCCCCCCCCCCCCCCCCCCCCCCCCCCCCCCCCCCCCCCCCCCCCCCCCCCCCCCCCCCCCCCCCCCCCCCCCCCCCCCCCCCCCCCCCCCCCCCCCCCCCCCCCCCCCCCCCCCCCCCCCCCCCCCCCCCCCCCCCCCCCCCCCCCCCCCCCCCCCCCCCCCCCCCCCCCCCCCCCCCCCCCCCCCCCCCCCCCCCCCCCCCCCCCCCCCCCCCCCCCCCCCCCCCCCCCCCCCCCCCCCCCCCCCCCCCCCCCCCCCCCCCCCCCCCCCCCCCCCCCCCCCCCCCCCCCCCCCCCCCCCCCCCCCCCCCCCCCCCCCCCCCCCCCCCCCCCCCCCCCCCCCCCCCCCCCCCCCCCCCCCCCCCCCCCCCCCCCCCCCCCCCCCCCCCCCCCCCCCCCCCCCCCCCCCCCCCCCCCCCCCCCCCCCCCCCCCCCCCCCCCCCCCCCCCCCCCCCCCCCCCCCCCCCCCCCCCCCCCCCCCCCCCCCCCCCCCCCCCCCCCCCCCCCCCCCCCCCCCCCCCCCCCCCCCCCCCCCCCCCCCCCCCCCCCCCCCCCCCCCCCCCCCCCCCCCCCCCCCCCCCCCCCCCCCCCCCCCCCCCCCCCCCCCCCCCCCCCCCCCCCCCCCCCCCCCCCCCCCCCCCCCCCCCCCCCCCCCCCCCCCCCCCCCCCCCCCCCCCCCCCCCCCCCCCCCCCCCCCCCCCCCCCCCCCCCCCCCCCCCCCCCCCCCCCCCCCCCCCCCCCCCCCCCCCCCCCCCCCCCCCCCCCCCCCCCCCCCCCCCCCCCCCCCCCCCCCCCCCCCCCCCCCCCCCCCCCCCCCCCCCCCCCCCCCCCCCCCCCCCCCCCCCCCCCCCCCCCCCCCCCCCCCCCCCCCCCCCCCCCCCCCCCCCCCCCCCCCCCCCCCCCCCCCCCCCCCCCCCCCCCCCCCCCCCCCCCCCCCCCCCCCCCCCCCCCCCCCCCCCCCCCCCCCCCCCCCCCCCCCCCCCCCCCCCCCCCCCCCCCCCCCCCCCCCCCCCCCCCCCCCCCCCCCCCCCCCCCCCCCCCCCCCCCCCCCCCCCCCCCCCCCCCCCCCCCCCCCCCCCCCCCCCCCCCCCCCCCCCCCCCCCCCCCCCCCCCCCCCCCCCCCCCCCCCCCCCCCCCCCCCCCCCCCCCCCCCCCCCCCCCCCCCCCCCCCCCCCCCCCCCCCCCCCCCCCCCCCCCCCCCCCCCCCCCCCCCCCCCCCCCCCCCCCCCCCCCCCCCCCCCCCCCCCCCCCCCCCCCCCCCCCCCCCCCCCCCCCCCCCCCCCCCCCCCCCCCCCCCCCCCCCCCCCCCCCCCCCCCCCCCCCCCCCCCCCCCCCCCCCCCCCCCCCCCCCCCCCCCCCCCCCCCCCCCCCCCCCCCCCCCCCCCCCCCCCCCCCCCCCCCCCCCCCCCCCCCCCCCCCCCCCCCCCCCCCCCCCCCCCCCCCCCCCCCCCCCCCCCCCCCCCCCCCCCCCCCCCCCCCCCCCCCCCCCCCCCCCCCCCCCCCCCCCCCCCCCCCCCCCCCCCCCCCCCCCCCCCCCCCCCCCCCCCCCCCCCCCCCGCATCGTGGTGTAGTGCATTTCCGGTTTGCAAAGCATGTGCCACGTCAAAGTTGTGCATTGGGTATTCAAACATCACATAACACGCTGGCGCAAGCACGCGGTAGTTTTGTCCTATGACATCACTCGCGCGTGCCTCTCTTATTGGGCCCACGAGTTCGTCGTCGACCAGTTGAACGTACAACGAGAGAGAGGTTAATTTGACCAACAAGGATGGTTCTTTTTTGGTTTGTGTTACGTATATGCACGGTATAGGAGTATGTACATGTCAAAGAGGGGGCAACATGAATACTCTATATATATGTGTGTCATAACCTTGCTCCATGTGGGGACTTTCCGGTTCCCGAGGCAGGTGCCACATCAAAGTTGTACATTATATTGGTATTCAAACATCATGCAATACCATGCAGGCGGTGGTGGCCCTATATATAGGAACTCACTCGCGTGTGGCGCTTCCATCCGTGGGCATGCGAGTTTGTCCTCCATCACTTTGACCCAACGAGAGAGAGGTTAATTTGATCATCAAGGAATGATTCCTTTTTGGTTTGTGCTATACAATAGAAGTACATATATACCACGCATAGAATGGGGGCGTACATATAGCACATACCACGCGTCATGAACCTCGCGCTCTCTGTGGGGACTTTTTGGTTTCTTATATACGTGGTGCCACATCAAAGTTGTGCATTGTGTATTCAAACATCACACAAACACCTCTTTGGGCCACATGCAGATGGTGGTACGTAGTCCTATATAGGATGATCACTCGCGTGCGACGTATGCTTAACTTCTGTGTTGGGCCCGCGAGTTCGTCATCCATCACTTTGACCCAGAGCGAGAGATAGGTATGTTTGACGAACAAGGAGGATTAATTCTTTTAGGGTTGTGTTACTAGGTGTATATATAGTACGTGTCGAAGGGGAGGGTGACCAGCTTGGTCTATCACTTTCACCAATAGCGCGAGAGAGGTTAACTAATTTGACTTAGGAGGGGATTATTTTTTTGTTTTGCCTTGATATAGATCATGATGTGAGATTACATATATATAATAGCGCATCTATACACATGAATCCATCCCACTAGATCGAAGGGGGGCGTGAGCACATGACACGTCATGAACGACCTCTTACTCTGTGTGGGGGCCTCTGCGAATTTCAACGCATGCACTACATCAATGTTATGCATTGGGTCTGGTATTCAACACATATGCATGCATCACACACCTCCATAAATATGTTCGGGACACATGCATGCATTAATGGTTGTCTTTGGACACACTCTCACTCGCTTGGTTATGGGCGGGAAGCGTATATATATTCGTGGGCCTGCGTGGACGTCCATCATTTCGACCATGTAACAGCCCCAAAATTGGGTTATCAATTTTTGTGCTGTTATTCCTTCCTGGCAATCATTTTTCAAATTTTTCTCCTGAGTTTGCTGGATGACTCTGACAATTCTTGTCATTTTCAACCTTTCAAAACCTTGCTCATGTCTTTGTTAGTGGGCAAGACCTCATTTGACTCTATCAAAGCCTATCAAAACCCTAATTCCAACTTTTGGAATTTGAATATTTCCTTTGTGCTTACAAAGGAGCCATCATTTTCCTTGATCTATTGATCCTCCCAAATTGTTCCCAGAGACCCTCCTACCTTTCTAAACCTTGGGTATGCGAAAATATTGCTAAGTCCTATGCAATATTTTTCATTTGTGATTTATTCCTTTTCTTGCCTTTCTGAGGAATAAAATCCAAAGGCATAGCTAGCCATCTCCTAAATTCATGAAAATTTGTGGAGATGATATTTGTGCCTAATATTAGCTCTGGCAAAAATATTGAGCACATTTAAATAAGAGAAATTGCCTTTCCTATTTTAAGCCAATATTGCATTTCTGCCATTTTCCAAAGGAGCTACCACCCCCCCCCCCCCCCCCCCCCCCCCCATTCCCAAATAATTTGTGGAGCTTGTACTTGCTATATCTTCACCATTTCCATCCAAACCTATGCTTCAAGGGTCAGAATTTGAGCACATGATCCAATGCAAGTTTCTGCCATGTCTAAAAATTTTGCAAGGGAAGTGCTCGAACCCTTGATCCATTTGAGCTGAAATTTTGCAGGGTGACTAACATCGATAAATGACCTCTGGGTACCAAAAATCAGCTCAATCCATCTATCCAATCTTCATTGGCAATTTTCTCAAGTTTCTGTTCAGATTGCTTGTCTGTGAAGGAAGTACCTTCATGGATGATCAAAATGAGCTGCAACTTTTCCAGCAGTCTCTAATGATCATATAATCACCCTCTCCAAAATTCATCTCATTTCATTGATCCATGTGAGCCCAGGATCAATTCTTTGTTTCTGTCCAAATTTTTAGCTTGTGAAGCAAGTATATTTTATCTTGCTCCATTATGGCTGAAAATTTTCCCAAGTCCTCTCCTACCCATATAACCCCTCTCCACAAGATTTTGGCTCATTTCATCTAGCTAATATTTCCCTAGAATTTTCTCAAGCCCCCCCCCCCCCCCCCCCCCCCCCCCCCCCCCCCCCCCCCCCCCCCCCCCCCCCCCCCCCCCCCCCCCCCCCCCCCCCCCCCCCCCCCCCCCCCCCCCAAGCTTTGCCAAGTTTTAGCCCAATCCAACACTCCTAGTGAGTGTTACTTCAAGATTTAGCTTCTGGGCCAGATTTGGCAGTTGCATAGCAACTATGTTAAATAGTTGTCAAAATCACCTCAAACTTAGCAGGATCGTAGTCCTTACTAGCCTAAACCTCCCAGACAACAAATTTACTTTTTATCCTCCCTGGTTTGATCTCAAGGATGTGGCAAAGTTTGCTATAGCAAACTTGTGGAGCTTGGTTTACTCCACTCCCTGTGTCTTTGCTCGTCTATTTACCGCAGTATTGCTCTATCTTGGACGGACTACGCTGTAGACATGAGCTGGCATCATTAAGGAGTCCAGAGCGTGCCTTGTCTGTGGTGACCATGAGAGCAGCTGGCCAAAACGATGGTTTGCGCACTGTAGTCATCGGTAGCGTCACTCCGACCGGTTCTGGCGCCCTCATCAATGTCCTACAGCTCCCCCTCGACGTCGTCTTCTCGCTGGAACCCTGTCCCCCTCCGTTTTCTTCTCCGGCAAGTCATTCCAATGGCCGCAGAGTGCGCTCCCATGGCCATCGTCCCCTTCCTCTCCTCTATCCTCTTCCTCCTCTCGTCTCCGAGCGCTGCTCGTGTCTGTGACCCTCTGGCGCTCATCCGCTTCCTCCACGGCGTCTTCCCGTGCCCCGCATGACTGCTGCAGCCGGCAGAGTCGTGGCCGGACTCGCTCGGCGGCGACCGGCTCGGGTGCTCCATGCCCGGCTATAAGTAGCCCCCTAACGCCCCGTCCGAGCTCATCAGCAGCTCCCCCGCCCTCCTCTATGCCTCCCCACGCTCCTCATTTCGCCCCGGTGCTCCTCCCCGACCGCCACCATCGCCACGGCCTCCGCCTCGGGTCTCGCTCGATTCCGGCGATGTCGCGCCCCTCCCTTCGTTCCATCACCAGCAATGCAACCCCCAGAGTCCAGCAAGTCCCCCGTAGCCTCGGCCCCTTCCCTCCTCCACCATAGCTCTATACACTACAAAAAAAGACACATCCATGACATTTTGGGCCGAACAAAAAAAAATTCTGTCATACTTATGACACTTCTATGACGATAATTGTGACAAAACCCGGTATCATCATAGATGTGGTGGGATCCTACTTCTATGACAAAAAATCATGACGGAAAATGGGCTTTTCGTCCTGGGTGGGCCGGAGACATAGCTGCATGACATTCTTTGGGCTGTCCATGACGGAAAAAACCGTGGTAGAAGCGAGAGCTAGGAAAATATCGGGGTGTTCCCGGTTACGGTGGGTGGTCAGGGCCGAGCGATGCACGGAGGTTTGCACGTTTCTCTCGTACACGCACGCATGTGGGTGCGAGGCGTTGGGCTCTAACTGAACTCGAGCGAGGCGTTCGCCTACTGAACCCGAGCGATTGCACTGCAGGCTACGCGTTACTAAACCCGAGCGATCGATCGATGGCTGTTAACGGAACCCGATCGAGCAATTCCTTCGCTACTGCTGCTAACTGAAGCCGATCGATGCTGCCTCTAGATGAATAGTGAGCATTGCTGGGGGGGTTTGGATGAACAGTTCCCGGTGGGGGTGGATGAACAGGACCCCGTGGTGTTGCCTCTGGATCAACAGGACCCCGATCGATCGCGCCTGTTGGGGCTGGACGAACAGGACCCCGTGAAGGGCTGGATGAACAGGACCACCCCGTGGAGGGCTGGATGAACAGTAGATGGTGGAGGGCTGGATGAACAGTAGCCTGTGGAGGGGTGGTTGAACAGGACCCCGTGGAGAGGGCTGGTTGAACAGTAGCCGATGGAGTAGCGCGCGGTGGAGGCTGGATGAACAGGAGCCCATGGATGAACAGTCGCAGGTGGAGGCTGGAGGAGGTCGACGGTGGATGAATAGTAGCCCGTGGAGGCTGGAGGGGGTCGACGGTGGAGATGAACAGTATCCCGTGGAATCCTGTTTTGCAGTATGCCACACCCCTCCCGATGAACAGGACCCCCGTTTCGACCGTAGCGCTCCAACACAAGTCCGTTTCCTCCGTTTTGCGGTATGCCACACCCCTCCCGATCAGCAGGACCCCGTTTCGACCGTAGGAGGTCCAACACAAGTCCGTTTCCTCCGTTTTGCGGTACGCCAGACCCCTCCCGATGAACAGGATCCCATTTTGAACGTGGCCGGTCGAACACAAGGCCATTTCCTCTGTTGTGCGGTACACCAGGCCTATTTTCCATCGGCTGTTCCGTCCAAGCCGGTTGGCTCCCACGTGTTCCGTTGCCTCCCGATGAACACGACACATTCCGTTGCCTCCCCATGAACACGACGATGACGCAGTTTCTCCGTTCCGACCCAGCCATGTACACGAGCCCTGGCCGTACGTATGCGCGAGTAGGTGTTCGAGACCCCGCCCGTATGTACGTACGTGGCCGTATTTTCTTTCTTGCACCCTGGCCGCTGTATGTATGTGTACATGCTACATGCACGCCTCTACTATGACACGTGCGCGCCTCTACATACACCAGTATGTACATACATGTTCGCGACCAGAATGACAATGCTACGTACGCTTCGACCAGGTGGGTCCCGACTGTCAGGCACTTCCTTCCGTGCGAAGATGTAGCTAGTAGGTCCCAACAGTCAGGGGGGCAAATCGTTTTTTTGCCCGGACGCACTTCCTTGCGTGCGAAGATGTAGCTGGTGGGTCCCGGCAGTCAGTGGGGAAACTTTTTTTCGCGAAATACGGTGGCCCGTCGGGTGGGTCCCTGTTGTCAGGTGGAGGAATAATTATTTTGCGCGTAATAAGGAGGCACTTCCTTGCGGCCGCCGTGGACCCAGCTGTCAGCCTCTCCACGTACAGTACTCTTCTGATGGAAGTCCCCCCCCCCCCCCCCCCCCCCCCCCCCCCCCCCCCCCCCCCCCCCCCCCCCCCCCCCCCCCCCCCCCCCCCCCCCCCCCCCCCCCCCCCCCCCCCCCCCCCCCCCCCCCCCCCCCCCCCCCCCCCCCCCCCCCCCCCCCCCCCCCCCCCCCCCCCCCCCCCCCCCCCCCCCCCCCCCCCCCCCCCCCCCCCCCCCCCCCCCCCCCCCCCCCCCCCTGGTAGCTCCTTTGGAAAATGGCAGAAATGCAATATTGGCTTAAAATAGGAAAGGCAATTTCTCTTATTTAAATGTGCTCAATATTTTTGCCAGAGCTAATATTAGGCACAAATATCATCTCCACAAATTTTCATGAATTTAGGAGATGGCTAGCTATGCCTTTGGATTTTATTCCTCAGAAAGGCAAGAAAAGGAATAAATCACAAATGAAAAATATTGCATAGGACTTAGCAATATTTTCGCATACCCAAGGTTTAGAAAGGTAGGAGGGTCTCTGGGAACAATTTGGGAGGATCAATAGATCAAGGAAAATGATGGCTCCTTTGTAAGCACAAAGGAAATATTCAAATTCCAAAAGTTGGAATTAGGGTTTTGATAGGCTTTGATAGAGTCAAATGAGGTCTTGCCCACTAACAAAGACATGAGCAAGGTTTTGAAAGGTTGAAAATGACAAGAATTGTCAGAGTCATCCAGCAAACTCAGGAGAAAAATTTGAAAAATGATTGCCAGGAAGGAATAACAGCACAAAAATTGATAACCCAATTTTGGGGCTGTTACATGGTCGAAATGATGGACGTCCACGCAGGCCCACGAATATATATACGCTTCCCGCCCATAACCAAGCGAGTGAGAGTGTGTCCAAAGACAACCATTAATGCATGCATGTGTCCCGAACATATTTATGGAGGTGTGTGATGCATGCATATGTGTTGAATACCAGACCCAATGCATAACATTGATGTAGTGCATGCGTTGAAATTCGCAGAGGCCCCCACACAGAGTAAGAGGTCGTTCATGACGTGTCATGTGCTCACGCCCCCCTTCGATCTAGTGGGATGGATTCATGTGTATAGATGCGCTATTATATATATGTAATCTCACATCATGATCTATATCAAGGCAAAACAAAAAAATAATCCCCTCCTAAGTCAAATTAGTTAACCTCTCTCGCGCTATTGGTGAAAGTGATAGACCAAGCTGGTCACCCTCCCCTTCGACACGTACTATATATACACCTAGTAACACAACCCTAAAAGAATTAATCCTCCTTGTTCGTCAAACATACCTATCTCTCGCTCTGGGTCAAAGTGATGGATGACGAACTCGCGGGCCCAACACAGAAGTTAAGCATACGTCGCACGCGAGTGATCATCCTATATAGGACTACGTACCACCATCTGCATGTGGCCCAAAGAGGTGTTTGTGTGATGTTTGAATACACAATGCACAACTTTGATGTGGCACCACGTATATAAGAAACCAAAAAGTCCCCACAGAGAGCGCGAGGTTCATGACGCGTGGTATGTGCTATATGTACGCCCCCATTCTATGCGTGGTATATATGTACTTCTATTGTATAGCACAAACCAAAAAGGAATCATTCCTTGATGATCAAATTAACCTCTCTCTCGTTGGGTCAAAGTGATGGAGGACAAACTCGCATGCCCACGGATGGAAGCGCCACACGCGAGTGAGTTCCTATATATAGGGCCACCACCGCCTGCATGGTATTGCATGATGTTTGAATACCAATATAATGTACAACTTTGATGTGGCACCTGCCTCGGGAACCGGAAAGTCCCCACATGGAGCAAGGTTATGACACACATATATATAGAGTATTCATGTTGCCCCCTCTTTGACATGTACATACTCCTATACCGTGCATATACGTAACACAAACCAAAAAAGAACCATCCTTGTTGGTCAAATTAACCTCTCTCTCGTTGTACGTTCAACTGGTCGACGACGAACTCGTGGGCCCAATAAGAGAGGCACGCGCGAGTGATGTCATAGGACAAAACTACCGCGTGCTTGCGCCAGCGTGTTATGTGATGTTTGAATACCCAATGCACAACTTTGACGTGGCACATGCTTTGCAAACCGGAAATGCACTACACCACGATGCCCCCCCCCCCCCCCCCCCCCCCCCCCCCCCCCCCCCCCCCCCCCCCCCCCCCCCCCCCCCCCCCCCCCCCCCCCCCCCCCCCCCCCCCCCCCCCCCCCCCCCCCCCCCCCCCCCCCCCCCCCCCCCCCCCCCCCCCCCCCCCCCCCCCCCCCCCCCCCCCCCCCCCCCCCCCCCCCCCCCCCCCCCCCCCCCCCCCCCCCCCCCCCCCCCCCCCCCCCCCCCCCCCCCCCCCCCCCCCCCCCCCCCCCCCCCCCCCCCCCCCCCCCCCCCCCCCCCCCCCCCCCCCCCCCCCCCCCCCCCCCCCCCCCCCCCCCCCCCCCCCCCCCCCCCCCCCCCCCCCCCCCCCCCCCCCCCCCCCCCCCCCCCCCCCCCCCCCCCCCCCCCCCCCCCCCCCCCCCCCCCCCCCCCCCCCCCCCCCCCCCCCCCCCCCCCCCCCCCCCCCCCCCCCCCCCCCCCCCCCCCCCCCCCCCCCCCCCCCCCCCCCCCCCCCCCCCCCCCCCCCCCCCCCCCCCCCCCCCCCCCCCCCCCCCCCCCCCCCCCCCCCCCCCCCCCCCCCCCCCCCCCCCCCCCCCCCCCCCCCCCCCCCCCCCCCCCCCCCCCCCCCCCCCCCCCCCCCCCCCCCCCCCCCCCCCCCCCCCCCCCCCCCCCCCCCCCCCCCCCCCCCCCCCCCCCCCCCCCCCCCCCCCCATTCCCAAATAATTTGTGGAGCTTGTACTTGCTATATCTTCACCATTTCCATCCAAACCTATGCTTCAAGGGTCAGAATTTGAGCACATGATCCAATGCAAGTTTCTGCCATGTCTAAAAATTTTGCAAGGGAAGTGCTCGAACCCTTGATCCATTTGAGCTGAAATTTTGCAGGGTGACTAACATCGATAAATGACCTCTGGGTACCAAAAATCAGCTCAATCCATCTATCCAATCTTCATTGGCAATTTTCTCAAGTTTCTGTTCAGATTGCTTGTCTGTGAAGGAAGTACCTTCATGGATGATCAAAATGAGCTGCAACTTTTCCAGCAGTCTCTAATGATCATATAATCACCCTCTCCAAAATTCATCTCATTTCATTGATCCATGTGAGCCCAGGATCAATTCTTTGTTTCTGTCCAAATTTTTAGCTTGTGAAGCAAGTATATTTTATCTTGCTCCATTATGGCTGAAAATTTTCCCAAGTCCTCTCCTACCCATATAACCCCTCTCCACAAGATTTTGGCTCATTTCATCTAGCTAATATTTCCCTAGAATTTTCTCAAGCCCCCCCCCCCCCCCCCCCCCCCCCCCCCCCCCCCCCCCCCCCCCCCCCCCCCCCCCCCCCCCCCCCCCCCCCCCCCCCCCCCCCCCCCCCCCCCCCCCAAGCTTTGCCAAGTTTTAGCCCAATCCAACACTCCTAGTGAGTGTTACTTCAAGATTTAGCTTCTGGGCCAGATTTGGCAGTTGCATAGCAACTATGTTAAATAGTTGTCAAAATCACCTCAAACTTAGCAGGATCGTAGTCCTTACTAGCCTAAACCTCCCAGACAACAAATTTACTTTTTATCCTCCCTGGTTTGATCTCAAGGATGTGGCAAAGTTTGCTATAGCAAACTTGTGGAGCTTGGTTTACTCCACTCCCTGTGTCTTTGCTCGTCTATTTACCGCAGTATTGCTCTATCTTGGACGGACTACGCTGTAGACATGAGCTGGCATCATTAAGGAGTCCAGAGCGTGCCTTGTCTGTGGTGACCATGAGAGCAGCTGGCCAAAACGATGGTTTGCGCACTGTAGTCATCGGTAGCGTCACTCCGACCGGTTCTGGCGCCCTCATCAATGTCCTACAGCTCCCCCTCGACGTCGTCTTCTCGCTGGAACCCTGTCCCCCTCCGTTTTCTTCTCCGGCAAGTCATTCCAATGGCCGCAGAGTGCGCTCCCATGGCCATCGTCCCCTTCCTCTCCTCTATCCTCTTCCTCCTCTCGTCTCCGAGCGCTGCTCGTGTCTGTGACCCTCTGGCGCTCATCCGCTTCCTCCACGGCGTCTTCCCGTGCCCCGCATGACTGCTGCAGCCGGCAGAGTCGTGGCCGGACTCGCTCGGCGGCGACCGGCTCGGGTGCTCCATGCCCGGCTATAAGTAGCCCCCTAACGCCCCGTCCGAGCTCATCAGCAGCTCCCCCGCCCTCCTCTATGCCTCCCCACGCTCCTCATTTCGCCCCGGTGCTCCTCCCCGACCGCCACCATCGCCACGGCCTCCGCCTCGGGTCTCGCTCGATTCCGGCGATGTCGCGCCCCTCCCTTCGTTCCATCACCAGCAATGCAACCCCCAGAGTCCAGCAAGTCCCCCGTAGCCTCGGCCCCTTCCCTCCTCCACCATAGCTCTATACACTACAAAAAAAGACACATCCATGACATTTTGGGCCGAACAAAAAAAAATTCTGTCATACTTATGACACTTCTATGACGATAATTGTGACAAAACCCGGTATCATCATAGATGTGGTGGGATCCTACTTCTATGACAAAAAATCATGACGGAAAATGGGCTTTTCGTCCTGGGTGGGCCGGAGACATAGCTGCATGACATTCTTTGGGCTGTCCATGACGGAAAAAACCGTGGTAGAAGCGAGAGCTAGGAAAATATCGGGGTGTTCCCGGTTACGGTGGGTGGTCAGGGCCGAGCGATGCACGGAGGTTTGCACGTTTCTCTCGTACACGCACGCATGTGGGTGCGAGGCGTTGGGCTCTAACTGAACTCGAGCGAGGCGTTCGCCTACTGAACCCGAGCGATTGCACTGCAGGCTACGCGTTACTAAACCCGAGCGATCGATCGATGGCTGTTAACGGAACCCGATCGAGCAATTCCTTCGCTACTGCTGCTAACTGAAGCCGATCGATGCTGCCTCTAGATGAATAGTGAGCATTGCTGGGGGGGTTTGGATGAACAGTTCCCGGTGGGGGTGGATGAACAGGACCCCGTGGTGTTGCCTCTGGATCAACAGGACCCCGATCGATCGCGCCTGTTGGGGCTGGACGAACAGGACCCCGTGAAGGGCTGGATGAACAGGACCACCCCGTGGAGGGCTGGATGAACAGTAGATGGTGGAGGGCTGGATGAACAGTAGCCTGTGGAGGGGTGGTTGAACAGGACCCCGTGGAGAGGGCTGGTTGAACAGTAGCCGATGGAGTAGCGCGCGGTGGAGGCTGGATGAACAGGAGCCCATGGATGAACAGTCGCAGGTGGAGGCTGGAGGAGGTCGACGGTGGATGAATAGTAGCCCGTGGAGGCTGGAGGGGGTCGACGGTGGAGATGAACAGTATCCCGTGGAATCCTGTTTTGCAGTATGCCACACCCCTCCCGATGAACAGGACCCCCGTTTCGACCGTAGCGCTCCAACACAAGTCCGTTTCCTCCGTTTTGCGGTATGCCACACCCCTCCCGATCAGCAGGACCCCGTTTCGACCGTAGGAGGTCCAACACAAGTCCGTTTCCTCCGTTTTGCGGTACGCCAGACCCCTCCCGATGAACAGGATCCCATTTTGAACGTGGCCGGTCGAACACAAGGCCATTTCCTCTGTTGTGCGGTACACCAGGCCTATTTTCCATCGGCTGTTCCGTCCAAGCCGGTTGGCTCCCACGTGTTCCGTTGCCTCCCGATGAACACGACACATTCCGTTGCCTCCCCATGAACACGACGATGACGCAGTTTCTCCGTTCCGACCCAGCCATGTACACGAGCCCTGGCCGTACGTATGCGCGAGTAGGTGTTCGAGACCCCGCCCGTATGTACGTACGTGGCCGTATTTTCTTTCTTGCACCCTGGCCGCTGTATGTATGTGTACATGCTACATGCACGCCTCTACTATGACACGTGCGCGCCTCTACATACACCAGTATGTACATACATGTTCGCGACCAGAATGACAATGCTACGTACGCTTCGACCAGGTGGGTCCCGACTGTCAGGCACTTCCTTCCGTGCGAAGATGTAGCTAGTAGGTCCCAACAGTCAGGGGGGCAAATCGTTTTTTTGCCCGGACGCACTTCCTTGCGTGCGAAGATGTAGCTGGTGGGTCCCGGCAGTCAGTGGGGAAACTTTTTTTCGCGAAATACGGTGGCCCGTCGGGTGGGTCCCTGTTGTCAGGTGGAGGAATAATTATTTTGCGCGTAATAAGGAGGCACTTCCTTGCGGCCGCCGTGGACCCAGCTGTCAGCCTCTCCACGTACAGTACTCTTCTGATGGAAGTCCCCCCCCCCCCCCCCCCCCCCCCCCCCCCCCCCCCACGGTGGTGGACGACGGCGAGGCCTAGGAAGGGGATGACGTGGAGGCGGGCAAGACGCGGCAGTGGATGCCCACGCGGAGAGGAGTACGAGTGTTCACTGGTTCGGCTGCGGTGTGAGGCTGCCGTCGCCGCAGAATAACAGGGGTGTGGGTGAGTGGAGGGATGGCCTGGCCAGTGGTGGGAGTAGTATGGGGGCGGTGAGGACTCTGCGGTAGCACAGCCGGCCACGGGAGGCAGGAGCAGGCGACACGACCGGTGCTGCTTTGGGCGGCTGGAGCAGGAAGACCAGAGGTTGAAGAAGCACTATGGCTGTTGAATGGACATCGTATGGTCACTGGAGTATTGACTAGGTTGACAAAGCCCTCCGTCCCCGTCAATTTAGTAGGCCCACAAGTCAGCCCAACAATATGGTGGGTCCCAGCTAGCAGGGGGTATTCATTTTTTTGGCCGTAATAAGGAGGCACTTCCTTGTGTGCGAAGATATAGCTGGTGGGTCCGACCTGTCAGCGGGGGAACATTTTTTCACAAAATACAAAGGCCCTTCCTGTGGGTCCTAGCTGTCAGGTGGAGGAATCATTATTTTGCGTGTAATAAGGAGGCATTTCCTTGCGTGTGGCCCCCCCCCCCCCCCCCCCCCCCCCCCCCCCCCCCCCCCCCCCCCCCCCCCCCCCCCCCCCCCCCCCCCCCCCCCCCCCCCCCCCCCCCCCCCCCCCCCCCCCCCCCCCCCCCCCCCCCCCCCCCCCCCCCCCCCCCCCCCCCCCCCCCCCCCCCCCCCCCCCCCCCCCCCCCCCCCCCCCCCCCCCCCCCCCCCCCCCCCCCCCCCCCCCCCCCCCCCCCCCCCCCCCCCCCCCCCCCCCCCCCCCCCCCCCCCCCCCCCCCCCCCCCCCCCCCCCCCCCCCCCCCCCCCCCCCCCCCCCCCCCCCCCCCCCCCCCCCCCCCCCCCCCCCCCCCCCCCCCCCCCCCCCCCCCCCCCCCCCCCCCCCCCCCCCCCCCCCCCCCCCCCCCCCCCCCCCCCCCCCCCCCCCCCCCCCCCCCCCCCCCCCCCCCCCCCCCCCCCCCCCCCCCCCCCCCCCCCCCCCCCCCCCCCCCCCCCCCCCCCCCCCCCCCCCCCCCCCCCCCCCCCCCCCCCCCCCCCCCCCCCCCCCCCCCCCCCCCCCCCCCCCCCCCCCCCCCCCCCCCCCCCCCCCCCCCCCCCCCCCCCCCCCCCCCCCCCCCCCCCCCCCCCCCTTTTTTCAGAATTTACAGTCTTTTTTTTGCGGGGTAGAATTTACAGTCAATTTGATCTTTTTTTTTGAATTACAGTCCATTAGCTGGGCTGGGTGAACAAATAATGTAGCGTCCATGCGGCCCATTTATGTTTTTCCTAAAAAAAATACAGGCCATTTGCACTTTCTCGAAATACACGATTTTGCTGGGCTGATTCTGATTATAATGTGGGGTGGGCGCAGCAATGTTATCAAAAAAATAAATAGGGGCTGAGCATTTTGTTATATATATATATTTAAATAATAAGTGATTTAATATTACATTGGTCCTTAAATCTTACCAAGCTTTTGTACACAATCACCCGGATTTTCGTTGCCAAAAAAATCCAGGATTTTATTGTTAAGAAATTATTTTTATAAGTTAATAAGATGTGGGATATTGTTTTCTTACATATGTAAGTATCTGTTAAATATATGATGACAATAACAATAATATATAATAACATATAAAATAATTTAAATATATATAATATAGTTAGAAGGGAAACATAAGTTGGACCAGTCGTTCCTATTCTTATATAGAAAAATAGAACAGACCTCTGCGTTTTCTTCAAAAAAAACATAAATTGGGCTGCCGATGTTTCAGGAAAAATAAAACCTCAGATGGGAGGTCCATAGGCCAGTCGATACATGACGTCCCTCAAGAAAATACAAACAGGCCTATGGACCTCCCAGCCGAGGTCGTGGGCTGCTCATGTTAAAAAAGAAAGCCTAGACGGGGCAGCCCAAAACCCAGCTGATACTTGCTGCCCCAGTGATAATAAATGATACGTGCCAGCTCCCCGACTTCGTTGTGAATTTATCTCCTATAGTAACTATGTTGAAGCACCTAAAAAAAT